>JBBBDQ010002273.1:357500-535000 GCA_037127315.1 Ascarosepion bandense | reverse complement strand
GTGTCATGATGATCTGTTTTCTCACAGACGGTGCCCAACTGACCCTACGATACTGTGCTGTCGACAAAATCAAAATCAAATTTTTTGCGTGAAATTAAAGGTAAAATTGCGACAATTTACCCTACGCACCACCTCTCTCTATCTCTCTCTCTCTCTCTCTCTCTCTCTCTCTCAACCATTCGTCCATGCATGGAGTACTGCGGCCATATATGGTCAGGTGCCCCCGCTGTTCCTCTCCGTGTTCTTGACAGGCTCCAAAGGAGAATCAGTAATGTGATCGGTACTGACTTTACCGAGCAAATGTAAACAATCTGCACCATTGGCCAAAAAGTGCGAAAGGGAAAATTGCTGAACTTTTTGTTGACTTAATGAAATTTTAAAATGTAGGAATGAAAATTAAATATAAAGGCTTATTTTTTTTTTATATGATAATATTTAAGTCACGTTTGACACGTGTGATTTGATTTCTGTGATGTTAAATGTTGGAATAAAAATTGAATCTAAACGCTCATTTTTTTTTGTTTTTAATAAAAAATATTTTAGTCGCTTTTGACACGTGCGATTTGATATTTGTAACGTAATTCAGCAACTATCTTAGATCTTAGATGTTTCACTGAGTGCCTTTTATATATATAGATAGATATATAATGTGTTTGTGCAGCAATCCTTCTTTAATACAAGTTTCGTTAAAGACGACGGGCAAGGTACTGCGATTAAGTTTTTTATTTAATTTTTCTTGTGTTCGTACAAGTGTTTTCTTTTCTGGACACAAAGTGCATAGAAGCTGCTCAAAATTTCTGCATACCCGAGTGCTTTCATCTATTCATTAAGCCATTATGAAAGACGATTTAAATTCTTAACTGAATTTTTTTGATTGTTTTTTTTTTATGTATGTCTCTAAAGTTATAGAAATATTATATTTTCCAAACATCGTCTGTCGGTGTACATAGTCAATGTTATTGAGTGTTTTTTTTTGCTTTTTAGTTTAGTTTAGTTTAGTTTGGTTTGGTTTACGGTATATCAACCTCACTAGGTTATTTAATTCCGACATCCACCCACGTCTATTGGACAGGTTAAGAGGCTCATCCCTTGTTTCCTGTTTAGGATGCGGTTTCCGGTTTTCTCTTCTCTATTCTTTTCACTGTTTTTTTTTTTTTTCAATTGGAGTAGATAGACTAAACTATCGCCCAGTTCACACTCCACCCACGTCTACTGAACAGGTGAAGAGGCTCATCCCCTGTTCACTGTTTAGGATGTGATTTCCGGTTCTCTCTTGCCAATCTCTTCATTCTTATGTAGCCCCCTGCATATCAGTGGCGTTACCGCCTTGCTCGGGGTGACATGATTTTAAAAAATGGCTTTTACAATAGATTTTTATGAATAAAATTTATATTCTCTTAAGAAATAAGTTTGTAAATCAGCTTTCTTTAACGTATTTTTCTTAAATAACTTTTATTGAGAGTCACATTTATTGCTGGTACGTATTTTTTTTTTCAAAAAAACGTATTGCTGATAATATTGTATTTTCCTCCAAAAATGTATTGTTGGTAATATTCTTTTCCTTCAAAAATATATTCCTGGAATTTTTACGAAAAAAAATCTATTTTTAGATTTTCATAGTGTTTTAATCCCAGTTCGGGCATAAACTATTTGCTCATAGCTGGGACCCTAACAGGTGTTACCACTCCGTGTCAGGTTGGACCTGGGAACAACAGCAATTAAGAGGTGGTCCCATGCTCCTCACCACCTCCAAATCAGAGGCCTTGCTGCCAGATGCAGTTTATTATCATACCCAGGACCTATACTTTTATTTTCTTCTAGTATTTTCGGATGGAGTTTGGTATGTTTCCTTGTTTGTTAAAATGAGTCCTAATTGAGCTATGGTCGGGTAGGTGTAACGTAATTAGTTTATATATATATTTTTGTCTAAACATATACTGTTAAATATAAGAGACAATGAATATCTATTATGTTTATTCATGAGCCGTTCTAAACATTGTATTTTGGCTTTAATTTCAGGTGAAAATAAAGACAAAAAATCTCCAAAATTTGGATAATTTTTTATTAAGTTTGTTCTAAGCTTTCGGCTAATATGAGCCATCTCCAGAGAGGTTATTTAGACAGTAATACAATAACATCCACCATCAGCGACGATTTTAACTTGTGTTGACATAAAACTTTGCTAAGCAACGATAACAGTTACCAAAAGTTGCAAACGCAGTTCGTAAATTTGTAATGCGGTTCTATGACGTTATACCGCGTGAGAGCTCGAAATGATAACAGAACCATATATTTAAATGCTATGTAATGTGTTATGACCAGATTTAAAGGTGATTTTATTAATTTATTGTTGATTTTAATCCTCTAGGGCCATTCGTATCATATTTGATACAGTATTTCCCTATAAGGAAACATTTGGTATTTCCCTATAAGGAAACATTTGGTATTCATTGACTGAGCAGTCAGTACTGCTTTCATTTGAAATTTATAAAATATTTCTATTAAAAAATTTTTCAGGAAAATATTTCTTTCAAGGCTTGTTTTCATACTGTATCAAATATGATACGAATGGCCCTAGAGGGTTAATCTCAGTCTGTTTATCTATCTATCTATCTATCTATCTATCTATCTATCTATCTATCTATCTATCTATCTATTAACCCTCCCTAGGGCCATTCGTATCATATTTGATACAGTATTTCCCTATAAGGAAACATTTGGTATTTCCCAATAAGGACACATTTGGTATTCATTGACTGAGCAGTCAGTACTGCTTTCATTTGAAATTTATAAAATATTTCTCTTAAAAAATTTTTCAGGAAAATATTTCTTTCAAGGCTTGTTTTCATACTGTATCAAATATGATACGAATGGCCCTAGAGGGTTAATCTCAGTCTGTTTATCTATCTATCTATCTATCTATCTATCTATCTATCTATCTATCTATCTATCTATCTATTAACCCTCTAGGGCCATTCGTATCATATTTGATACAGTATTTCCCTATAAGGAAACATTTGGTATTTCCCAATAAGGACACATTTGGTATTCATTGACTGAGCAGTCAGTACTGCTTTCATTTGAAATTTATAAAATATTTCTCTTAAAAAATTTTTCAGGAAAATATTTCTTTCAAGGCTTGTTTTCATACTGTATCAAATATGATACGAATGGCCCTAGAGGGTTAATCAACAATACAGTAATCCTCACTCATACACAAAGTAAAAAGAACCTTTAGATATTGGAGGCCATCTACATTAAATCCAAACAACCCACACTTAATAAAATCACGTTTAAATCTGTAGAACTAAATCTTTATGGCCTCAATTCTTCACCTCTTCATCTGCGAGAAATTTGTCCAGAACTCCCTATCATATAGACGGACGGGTAACATGTAGCATTTGAGCATTCTTCTTTAATTCTAATGAATTATTCCTGCTTCTTAATACTTTACTTAGCTTTTGCAAGGCATCTTTCGCTATTTCAATGCGCCTTAGGATCGCCGAGTTTAATTTTTTACATAAAATGTTGAAAAACAGAAATTGGGCCCTAATACAATGGAAAATAAGCAACAGTATATTTTATTGTAAATTATGCAATATTTATTATATCTAATCTAAACTTATTTATAAATGGAACTTTGTGTGTGCGTGTGTGTGTGCCCGTTACCTATAGACACCGAAACGGCTGAACCTATTTTCTTGAAAATTTACAGTTGTACTATAAGCGTCTGCGAGTGTTCTTAGCTAGGTTTTGTGTCGAGGTGCTCCCGATAAATATCGAAAGTCGATAATCGAAAAAATCGATTTATAGAAGGAGTGGTCCGATTTTAATCAAATTTGATACATTCATAGACAAAGACATAAGAAACGATATTCAGAAGTTTCAGCGTTGCAGTTCTTACAATAGTGCAGAAAATCGATAATATATATATATATAAATGGCAAGATGTTTGTGTGTGTCTGTTTATCTGCTTGTATATCTGTATTTTTTTCAGCTCTTTTATTTTAGTTTTTGCTTCGAGTTTGGCTCTAAGTAGGTATGAGTGTAGTTCTTAGTCTCAGCCATGCTACCATTTACTCAGTTTACGACGAAAAAAAACTTATTTGATATCGATACCAGGAAATCAAAATTTGACTTACATCCATTCATTTTTCTTTCAGTCTATGGTTTCGCTTTAACTGAAAACAACTGTTGCCTTTTAGTCTTTCGTGCCAACGTCCATAGAGTCTGAGCTCCAGGACCATGGATTAGTTTTAATGCTTTCATTACACCCGAGCAACGCCGGGCTATACTGCTAGTATATATATATCTATATATATATATATATATATATATATATATATATATACATACATACATACACACTAAGTGCGATTGGTAAATTGTCGGAAATATTCTTTTGGCTGAGTATGAGCTCCAGGACCATGGATTAGTTTTAATGCTTTCATTACACCCGAGCAACGCCGGGCTATACTGCTAGTTTTTTTTATAAAAACTGCTTTCACGGTGTATGTTATTTATATAAATTTGCCTTCAGAGTATATGTATTAGCTGTGGTAAGATATGTAAAGGGATATCGTGTTTATAAGTTCCATTCCCAAGCTCCCCATTTTATAGTTGCTATTTCCGGGATGTGCGTTGTGGTGCAGTGAATATCGGCTTGGAACGAGAAATCGTAGAGCCGAGTTCGAATACACACTTGGTCGATCAGTTCTCTTTCTAGACATGTCTGACTGGGTAGAAGTTATTCCAGCAGTAGGTGGCCATTACATTCTGTTGTAGACCGGTTGCCGACCGAAGCTGTGGAATCCATTTCTGTCCTGTTATTTAACCCATGACTGGAGGGAAGAGACGGATTCATACCATTCTCAAGGATATTTGCACGTAAGTAAATGCAACGATTTTAACTCAAATTCGAACTCGGCTGTCCGATTTAGTGTTTCGAGCCGATATCCACTGCACCTGAACGCTGTTCATTCTCAACCTGTATTAAAATAACAGTGAGTATACCAATTTGCCTTCTTTAACACTTGTAAATCTATTCACCTAAACCAGTAGGCATCTTCACACGCCAAACTCCAGCTCATTAAGTGCGAGTCGTTCCAGGTGCAATTGGAAGAACGGGCCTTTGACCCGTGAACAAGTGGACATTCTTTTAACGACGCACTCGTCCGTACTACTGTCCTGCTCCCCAAAACGCTTACTGTCGCCTGTTATCTAAAGGTCTCTCACCTCTAATTATCCGAAGCGCACGCTCTGACTGATTAGCAAAGCGGGAACGGTGCGAGACCATCGGTATTCGCAAAAATCAAATAGCAGGACCACCAAGAGAGAATGATATTCTTAGGGGGTTCCTTCGTAACGACGCGACAAGGTGACGCCATACGATAACAATGATGGCTGGGAACTTTTGTGTCTTTGCTATTCTGTCTTATCGGCGCGGTGCTGATTCAACTCACCTGACGCCAGCGAAGAGAGATTGTGATTAAGACCAGAAACTAATTCGCCACTAGTTTTCTTTTATGGTACTCAATTTAGGTTCCAGTGGACTTATGCACGACCTCCACTATACGGTAATATAGCGGAGGCCTCCGCTATACGATAATATAGCGGAGGTCGTGACTTATGTCTCTCCTCACAAATTTGTTTTTCAACGTTTTGACTTGACTTTAATTTACGGAGGAGACAGTAGGATAATCATGCATTGAACATAAGCCCATAGCTAACGAAATACGGAAAAGTATCTGTCCACTCTGTGCGTTGTGGGGCAGTGGATATCGGCTCGGAACAAGAAATCGGGGAGCCGAGTTCGAATTCCAGTTGAATTCATTGCATTCACTTACGCGCAAATACCTTTGGGAAAGGTATAAATCCGTCTCTTCCTCCCGGTTATGGGTTAAATAACAGGACAGATTGGGTTCTATAGCCTTGCTCGGCAACCAGTCTACCGCAGAAAGCAATGGCAACCTACTGCGGGATAATCTTCTTCCCAGTCAGTCATGTCTCTTTCGAGACATGATCGCCCAAGCGTGTATCACGTATGGCACTTAACTGACTGACTGATCTATCCACTCACATACACACACACACACACACACACACACACACACACACACACATATATATATATATATATATATATATATATATAATGTATCGAGGAAGCAGATAATTTTCTAAACATATACTGTTAAATATAAGAGCCAATGAATGTCTATTATGTTTAATCATGAGCCGTTCTAAACATTGTATTTTGGCTTTAATTTCAGGTGAAATAAAGACAAAAATTTGAATAATTTTCGTACCACCGTCCGAAGAGTTTGAGCTCTAGGACCATGGATTAGTTTTAAAGCTTTCATTACGCCCGTCATTGCTATCTGCTTTTTTTTTATTTTCTGTGGGTTTAAAACTATTTTATTATATTTTTTAATTTTTATTTATTTTATTTTATTTATTTATTTATTTTTTGGTGGGGGATTTTTCTTTTAAGCACATGCATAAATATTGATCGATAATAATTACTTAAACCGAAAAGAAATAACGAAGAAAAACTCACACGCCAGTCAATAACCAAAACAACCCCAAGTCCGTTGTTAATTGGTGCAAAAGATGACTTGTTAATTTTAACGCCTCTAAAACTAAACTTCTCCCCATTAATTCACACTCCACCCACGTCTATTGAACAGGTGTAGAGGCTCATCTCTTATTCCCTGTTTAGGATGTGGTTTCCGGCTTTCTCTTTTCCAATTTATTCACTCTTACGTAGCCCCATGCACATCAGTGGCGCTACCGCCTTGCTCGGGGTGATATGATTAAAAACAAAAAACAAAAAAACCTACCTAAAAAAAAATTAGCCAATTTCTGAAAAATAGAGATTATTTTTTCGGTTAATAATTTTACTAGATTAGTATTCGTATGACTTTCCTCGGTCCATGAAATTTGTCTAAATGGGTTTTGTTATCTGTTTAGAAGGGGGTTCTGCTTATAATATCGATGCAGTGTAAAATCGATCATTGACATTTTACAGAGTTACGAGACATGACTATTATTTATAAATGCCAGCTTTTAAATTGCTTACATCATTGTTATCTGCATTTTTATTTTCTGTGGGTTTAAAACTATTTTATTAAATTTTATTTTTTATTTATTTTATTTTATTTATTTATTTTTTGGTGGGGGATTTTTCTTTTAAGCACATGCATAAATATTGAGCAATAATAATTACTTAAACCAAAAAGAAATAATGAAGAAAAACTCATTAAAAAATAAAAAGACAAAACAAAAAAAATAAGAACTTACATGAAAGATAAACTGATATATACTTTCCTAATGTATGTACTTTTTTTGATTTTTATAAAAAATTGCGTATATATATATTTTTTTTTTTGGCTATTGACGTTGCATTTAAACTTTTTGAAAATTGTAGCTATCAGGGAAGCAAGCAAACGGTAGGGAGTTCCACAAACGGAAAGTGCGAGAAAAGAAACTATTAGAGTAGAAGTGGCGGTTACATTCAACTATTTCGGAAGTAATTGGGTGGGACCTTGATGCCAATCTAGTAGCATACATTCGGGGAACCAGAGAAAATAGCTCATCTGATCAATAGCAATGGAGATAATTGTAGAAAAGACAAATGGAAGGCTTATTACGTCGGTGAGAAAGTGACTGAAAGTAGACTGCCAAATCAGGATCGATTTTATTGCAGATCCTCCTTTGGTTTTTGTCGAGAACCACAAGATGAATTTCAGGAACACCCGACCAGATATGGCAGCAGTATTCAATACCCGGAAGAATGGTAGATTCATAAATGTGTAAAAGGGATTCTGACGAGAAAAACTTCCTGGCCCGAGAAAGTGACCCATCCTCCCTATCAGTCGAGGTAGCTATGGATTCGATGTAGTCATTCCATTTGGAATCATCTGAAAGACTAAGGCCAATGAAGCGAAGTTTGTTGCTCTTTAGGAGACTAGCGTCATTCATTCTGATGATAGGGAGAAAGGTTTCTCGATAGCGGTTAAAGGAGAGCAGCTTCGTTTTGGTGGTATTAAAATTTACGATTCATTTTTTACCCCGTTCAGTGACAGACTCTAGATCCTTTTGAAGGACAGCAGCCAGGCTTACTTTGTCAGCCTCTGTTTGCTCTTTATTTAAATGGAATATTTGTTATTTTTTAAAAACAAAAAGGCTCTTTTCGGAACGCTAAACAACTAAGTTCAGAAAGGTATGTATTAATTCAGGGTCAGATTTTATTCAGTACTGATATTATGAAGACTACTCCGACTTTTAAAATGATAAAAAATTCACTATTTTTCGATTCTGACAAATGACGAAACTTGAGGAAAATTTAATGAATATATAAAAATTATTTAAAAAAAAAATGTTCCCTATTTTTCTTACGAGTGAACCAGTCTAATCAATCCTCAATGAAATCAAAGAATTCGACAATTTTCTAAATATTTTCCTATATTTACTTTATTTATTCTAAAATGAAAGAAGTATTTATTAATATATTCATCTACAGTATTTACATTATTCGGACTATTGTCCTCATCTTTGTTGCCATTTGTACGACGTTTCGGCCGTTGTACGCTCCGGCCTTCTTCAGGTTCTAGGAATTTCAAACCGATCCCCTTATTACAATCATTGGGGTATATGATCATTCTTTCTTGCGTAGTAATGCATCGATTGGAAGTCATGAGTTATCTCCCTTTAACCCTGCAAGTTACTTTTTGACCACTGCTGTAGCCTGGTATTTAACTCACAAGTCTTTGGATCAAGTCACCAACGTCTATATCTACTGTGTCCTTAAGAACAAGAACAACGGGATTTTTGGGACTTATAAACCTATTCCCAGTAACCCTTTTTTTATATTACAATTTCGATGTTAATGGTTTTCTCTGGTATTTTTTATTTTTTTTAACAGAGATTACTCATGACTCCCAATAGAGGCATTACTACGCAAGAAATGAAGATCATATCCCCCAGTGATTGTAATAAAGGGTTCGTCTCGAAATTCCTAGTACCTGAAGAAGTCCGGAACGTACAACAGCCGAAATGTCGTACAAATGGCAACAAAGATGCGGACAATAATCCGAATAATGTAAATACTGTAAATACTACCTCATCTCAGAAATATAGACAAATATATTGATCAATTTTATTATTACTTTACTTTTATTATTAAAACTAGCAGTATAGCCCGGCGTTGCTCGGGTGTAATGAAAGCTTTAAAACTAATCCATGGTCCTGGAGCTCAGATTCTTTGGACGTTGGCACGAAAGACCAAAAAGCAATAGTTGTTTCCAGTAAAAGCGAAACCGTAGACTGAAAGAAAAATGAATGGATGTAAGTCAAATTTTTATTTCCTGGTAGCGATATCAAATATATTTTTTCGTTGTAAACTAAATTTTGAAGGCTAAATAAGTCCTCTGAGTAAATGGTATCATGGCTGAGACTAAGAACTACAATCATACTAACTTAGAGCCAAACCCGAAGCAAAATCTAAAATAAAAGGGCTGAAAAAAACAAAAACAAAAAACAAAAACAAAACACAAACATACAGGCAGAAAAACAGACACACACACAAACATCTTGCCTTTTATATATATATATATATATTTATTATAGATTTTCTGCACTATTATAAGAACTGTAACCTTGAAACTTCTGAATACCGTTTCTTATGTCTTTGTCCATGTGTGTATCAAATTTAATTAAAATCGGACCACTCCTTCTATAACCCGATTTTTTCGATTATCGATTTTCGATATTTATTGGGGTTCCTCGAAACAAAACTTAACTAAGAACACTCGCAGACGTTTATAGTACAACTGTGTAAATTTTCAAGAAAATCGGTTCAGCCGTTTCGGAGTCTATAGGTAACGGGGACACACACACACACACACACACACACACACACACACACACACACACACACTGACAAAGTTCCATTGATAAATAAGTTTAGATAGTCATGTCTCGTAACTCTGTAAAATGTCAATGATCGATTTTGCACTGTATCGATATTATAAGCAGAACCCTCTTCTAAACAAATAACAAAATCCATTTAGACAAATTTCATGGCCCGAGGAAAGTCACAGGAATTCTAATCTAGTAAAATTATTAACCGAAAAAATAATCTCTATTTTTCAGGAGTTGGCTAATTTTTTTTAAGTAGTGCCAAGTTTTTCAGCACATTCAACTGAAAGCGTTAGTTTATGAATCATTAAATCACGTGGTCGAATCTCATTATGGTCGTTTTGTCAGGAAGGCGGCGTCTTGATATTATCGGTCTGGAGGAGGCGATTCCAGTGTGCGGTACTCTTTGGAAAGTGCCTAAAAACCATGCCAAGCCTTGTGAGTGTAATTGGGTTAGCGGAAATTTTTGTGAGACGTCGGTTTTGTGTTAACATGAAGCCGCAAGTCATCGTGAACGCAGGTTTGAGCGTGCTGGCCTTGTTCAGACTGCTAGGTAAAGAGCTCTATCCCAGCAACTGTAAGTAAGGTCCGTTCATCATTGTTGCAGTATATAATCTACAGGTTGGTTCTGCTCGTGTTCAAAAAAAAAAAAAAAAAAATCACGATTCAAGCCGAATCGGTGAACTCTCGTGGCAGATTTAAATGCGTTTCCTGCCCATCCTCTTTTTTTAAAAATCTAACCCTACATTTCCCGGTATTGTTATATCGATGATCCAACACTGGATTCGTTTTGGACATTTATGATGCCCGAACATTATTCTTATTTGAAACAATAATATCATATTATAATTACGCCCCATTATGATTCAGCTTATTACTGGGGTTCCTTACTATTATGGAAACACCTATTCCTCAGATAATGGACTTTCCCTCCTATATTAATAAGAGTTAACAGAAAGTTAACACGAAAAGTTCTTGAAAAGTTCATAGGAGTTCTTAGCAGTTCTAGAGAGTTCTTTAGAGTTCTATTGGAGTTCAGTAGAACTACTAGGCAGTTGATATTAGTCGGCATTTAGCCGAATACTAAGGAGTCAGCTTCAGTGGAAGATTACCAAGTTCCTAACATTTTGGGGACTTTAAGTCGATTAGCAACCGACATAGCACGATTATAACTTTTAGTTCGAAAGCTACTCCACAACACTTAGTTAGCACGTACGTTACGCCCTGCCAATAGCTTATAATTAATTAACTATTCTGTTTAGATCGCGAGGAAAGACGAAAATGATATACCAGGAGTGCAGTTTGACATCTGCAAGACCAAGAAAGAACGAACGATAAAGAATGCCATAACGTTAAGTAATATTCAATTTAGTCGCCTCTAAATTTCTTAGATAATTGATGTGGCCTTGGTTTAAGACCACTCAGAGAACAACACGAATGCAAACGGTTTGGTTAGATACATATATTCAACAATACAAAGTACAGAACAACATATCATACATAAGATGGTTAAATCAAATATAGCGCTGGCTGGGTCTTGCCGTATCGATAGTGCTACCCCTCCACTACGCGACTCAGTTCCCAGCTAAGTACTGCCTCATGGCTTTGGGTGAGTTCATTCTGATCTGTGGGTAATGCTCCCACCACAATTTCTTAGATAATAAAACAGGCAATTATTCAATTTTGTCTAGGCTTTCATTCATTTTATTTTTCTTGCTTTTTGTTAAACAACTAGTACTACATAGCGTTTCGGTCATTGTACGCTCCAGTCTTCGTCCGGTTATTGGGTGGATCGTTCTAGTTCCACGTGCCATGCATCTTCCAGATGTCTCGGTATCAGTTATCTAGAATAATCTACTCGGTGGATGAATAAAGGGTTCGGTTTGAAATTCTAATCATTTTTTTTTATTTTTTTAATCGTATCACCCCGAGCAAGGCGGTAACACCACTGATGTGCAGGGGGCTACGTAATAGTGAAAAGATTTGGAAAAGAGAAAGCCGGAAACCACATCCTAAACAGGGAACAAGGGATGAACCTCTTAACCTGTTCAATAGACATGGGTAGAGTGTGAACCAGGCAATAGATAGATCTATCTACTCCAATTGAAAAAAAAAACAAAAAAAACAAACAAAAAAAAACAAAGTGAGAAGATTGGAAAAGAGAAAGCCGGAAAACACATCCTAAACAGGGAACAAGGGATGAGCCTCTTAACCTGTTCAATAGACATGGGTGGAGTGTGAACCGGGCGATAGATAGATCTATCTACTCCATTTGAAAAAAAAAACAAAAAACAAAGTGAGATTGAAAATGAGAAAGCCGGAAACCACATCCTAAACAGGGAACAAGGGATGAGCCTCTTAACCTGTTCAATAGACATGGGTGGAGTGTGAACCGGGCGATAGATAGATCTATCTACTCCAATTGAAAAAAAAAACAAAAAACAAAGTGAGATTGAAAATGAGAAAGCCGGAAACCACATCCTAAACAGGAAACAAGGGATGAGCCTCTTAACCTGTTCAATAGACATGGGTGGAGTGTGAACCGGGCGATAGATAGATCTATCTACTCTAATTGAAAACAACAACAACAACAAAAAAAAAACAAAATGAGAAGATTTTGAAGAAGGCCGGAGTGTACAAAGTCCGAAACGTCGGGAGTATGGCAACGAAGAACAGTCTGAACAGTGTAAATAGTGTAAATAATTACGTAATCTCAGAAATATGAACAAATAGTTTTACATGTAATATTATTAGATTTCTTGGACAAAGTATTATTAATTATTAAGGACCAACCATTCACTGCAAGAAGACAGAAGTATGATCATCGGCAAAAGAAAACAAGAACCGAGTTACAAATTGGAGATATACACATTTTTACAAGAATTTCCTTAATTTTACACCATTGTGCAAATTAATTGAAACAAAACCAACAGGATTTTTCACGCTGATCTCATATACGTCGTCTTTAATCTTGTTTTTATCTTCTGACCATATTTTCATTTACGTTTTGGAGTGATGGATCCAGTTTGTTTCTTCGCCTTGATGACACGACTGACAGTTAAAAGGCTGACACCAACAATATCCGCGATCTCTCTGTAAGGCTTGCTAGTATGTTCGTGCAGCGTCACAATTTTCGTATGCTTCCTTGGAGTAACGTCCATCGCAGACAATGGCTGTAGGGCAGCTTATCGACAGCCGAGACAATACTGTCTGGGCGTCATAAAAATCTGATGCAATCACGGGTGACGCAATATTTCAAGGCCAAACAAATTTTATCATACAGCCCGAAAACAGATTCATATTATTGTACACCACTGCAAATGATCTAATCTAGGGAAAAATAGAAATCGATTACACCCTGCCACTCCAGTGGGTATAAAAGTGACTGTATGTTAGAAGAAAGGAAACTAAAGTAGTTGTTTCAATTAATTTGTACAAGAGTGCTTGTTATTAGTCAACTAGTATTTTATGGAATAGTTTTGAATTTCTTAGATTAAGAGTTTTTAATTATTATTAATTCTTACTAGTATTTATTAATCTTATTTCTCTTGCTTTTTTCTTAAACACTTAGTATTAGATGTAACAGACTTTGAGTCGTCTGTAATTTCTTGACGTATCGTCAAGTATTTCTTTCATCTTATTTCTCTGGCTTTTTTCTTACACAAATAACATTAGATGTAACAGAATTTGAGTGGTCTGAAATTCCTTAGACAAAGTATTGTAAATTATTAAATTTTGACAAGTATTTATCTCAACTTGTGTCTCGTACTTTTTGTAATAATACACGTATCAGATATAATATATTTTTACTTTCTTTGATGAAACTGAGCCAATCATTTTTCATGTTATACTAGTATTTCTGGCTTTTTTTTACACATCTAGTTTTAGAAGTAACAGAATTTGAGTCGCCTGCAATTTCTTAAACGATGTATTGTCAATAATTATTCATTCTTGACAAGTATTTATTTCAACTTGTGCCTCGTACTTTTTGTAACATTACACGTATCAGATGCTCACCATTAGCCCATGACATCAGATGTATTGATGTGACACGATAACTAGACATATATGTATTTTATTATAATAGATTAAAATAGAAAATAGATTAGAATAGAAAATAGTTTAAAAACATATTTAACAAAAGTGAAAAAGAAGAGGAAAAAAATATATAAATAAACGCTTTTTCTTTTATGAGGAAAATTGTCCTCCGGTAAAGATTTGACTCAGTGGCAAGTTCAGCAGGTATGTTTTCGATGACCCGGTCAAAGGCTGTCCTTTACTGTATCTTGACCACACATTAAGCCTTTTCCGGCGGAAGCCTTATTAAGATAAAAAAAAAAAGATAACGGAAATTTCAGACTTACAGTCGCCGGTGTTTGTCACCAGTGGTCTAAAGCATTTCCGGATTTCCGGATTTCCGGTCAATTTTGGATAAATTAAGGTATTTTTTCCGAGTCAGTTAAGTTAGGAGAGAAGACAAGTAGAGTGAAGGGAGTCAGCCGGGTGCGAGCTTGAAGTAAGATTCTCCGTTCGTCTTGTTTCGTTCAGTTTGGATTTGTTGATCTCCATTAATTAGAGTTAGAGCTGTGTGTCACATTCGCCTGCCCCAACCGACAAGGCTAACTCTAAACGAATAAAGCATCCTTTACAACTCATGCAAATTGTGGAAGTTCGTTCCTTATAGTCAATCTTGTACCCCCAGCTGTCCGGCCGATATTTTATACAAATTTCCGGCAACATCACAGTGTGGAGAACGGCCGCCGGAGGAAATTGTTAGGACGGACCATTGGGGTGGTACATTGATTATGACGTATATCATCAGTAGAAATAAGAGCCCAAATTGATAACTACAGGTCGAGAATCAAGCAAGTACCGAAATTTGAATACCTGAAAATGATTCTAACAGAAGACAGAAAGTGCGACATTGAAATCCGAAGGAATATTGGCATGGCGAAAGAGGCTTTTCAGAATCTGAGTAGAGTATTGTGAGACAGAAAAATTTCGTTGGAAACAAAAAACAAAAAAGAAAAAAAGTACTGAACTGGTATATGATAGCTGTCCTTCAATGTGGACATTTTCTTCAAAGATAAAGGAAAAAACTCAAAGCCACAGAAATTTGGTTATACAGAAGGATGCTGAGGATGCCATGGACCAAACATGTGAGCAACGACGAGGTTTTGGAGAGAATGGGAATGAAAAGGAAACTTATACTTAACATCAGGAAAAGACAGCTAAAGTTTCTGCGAACACTTAACGATGGAGGGCTCGGAGAATCTGATTCTCACAAGGAAGGAAATAGAGACAGCATGTGACATACTTGATGGGTTTAAGGTAGTGAAGGAAAGCCAGAAGAAAGGACTAAGCACAAACTACAAGAAAACTGAATGGTCATCAGCAAAAAGAGGCGCCTAAAATATCAATTACTGGTCGGAGACACTTAGATCAAGCAGGTAAATATATTCAAATGCCCGGGAAGTTGTCTAACAAAGGACGGAAAGTGTGACCTCAGATCTGAAGGTGTACTGGCATGGCCAAGGACGCATTCCAAAAGTTGAGCGGATTATTGAGAGATTTAGTTGGTAACAAAGAAAAGAATACTGGACTGTTGTGCGATATCTGTCCTCCTATATGGCAGTGAATGCTGGACAATATCCTAAAAGAATGAAGGAAAGACTTGAAGCAACCGAAATGTGGTTCTACAGAAGAATGCTGAGGATACCATGGACGACGAGGTTTTGGAGAGGATTGAATTGAAAAGGAAACTTATACTTAACATCTACGCAGAGAGAGCTTTAGTTTCTGGGGCACGTAATGAGGAAGAAGGGCTTTGAAAATCTGATACTCACAGGTCGAATAAACGGAAAAAGAAACAGGTGAAAGTAATTTTTTTTTTAATCATATCACCCCGAGCAAGGCGGTAACGCCACTGAAGCGCAGGGGGCTACGTAGGAATGAAAAGATTGGAAAAGAGAAAGCCAGAAACCACATCCTAAACAAGGAACAAGGGATGAGCCTCTTCACCTGTTCAATGCGTAATAAACTTGATGGGCTTAAGAAGAGAAAATGTGTTAAGCGCTACAGGAGATAGGAAGATGTGGAGGGCCGTGATCGACTACGTTTTGAAGACATTAAAGAAGAAGTAGATAGTACAAGACTGCAAGTATGAGGTACGTTGTTTGAACTGATCTCACCAGAATATTAAGTCTGAGAGACTGACAGGTTAACTGTTGACTGACGACGTGGCGCCGTTGATGCTTGTTTTGATAAGAGGCCTCAATTTGTAGGTGACTGATACCAGCGTTTATGGCGCCAAGTTCCACTTGGCAAGCAAAGTTCCTATTGAATTTCAAGAGTGCTGACAAATCACTTTAGCAAAAAACACGAATTTTCAACAATTTACCAGGTTTCTATACAAACTGCAATCTAGGCACATTATGTAGTTTACTTTAGTTAACGAACGTCTGTGCGACGGCGAACCCAACGTAATGTGATTGTGTGTGAAAAAAGCAACGTAGAATCAATTAGCATATAAGATTAAACAAGTGAGTTATATATATATATATATATATATATATATATATATATATAAACTTATTTATAAATGGAACTTTGTGTGTGTGTGTGTGTGTGTGTGTGTCCCCGTTACCTATAGATTCCGAAACGGCTGAACCAATTTTCTTGAAAATTTACACAGTTGTACTATAAGCGTCTGCGAGTGTTCTTAGCTAGGGTTTATGTCGAAGTACTCCAGATAAATATCGAAAATCGATAATCGAAAAAATCGGGTTATAGAAGGAGTGGTCCGATTTTAATCAAATTTGATACACTCATAGACAAAGATAATAATCGATATTCAGAAGTTTCAAGGTTGCAGTTCTTTACAATAGTGCAGAAAATTGATAATATATATATATATATATATATATATATATATATATAAAAGGTAAGATATTTGTGTGTATGTCTGTTTATCTCTATGTCTGTATTTTTTCAGCCCTTTTATTTTAGTTTTTGCTTCGGGTTTGACTCTAAGTAGGTATAATTTAAAAAAAAAATATTTTTAAATCATATCACACGAAGCAAGCCGAAAAGGTCACTGATGCGCAGGGGGCTACGTAAAAGTGAAAAGATTGGAAAAGAGAAAATCCGGAAACCACAACCTAAAAGGGAAACAAGGGATGAGCCTCTACACCTGTTCAATAGACGTGGGTGGAATGTGAACCGGGCGATAGTTTAGTCTATCTACTCCAATTGAAAAAAAAAAAAAAATTATAGCGTGAAAAGATTGGAAAAGAGAAAAACCGGAAACCACAACCTGAACAGGAAACAAGGGATAAGCCTCTTCACCTGTTCAATAGACGTGGGAGACTGATGTCGTACGGAGAAAAATTAAAGACAAATTCCACCAGGCAGTGAAATTTTGGCTAGAAAAACAAAATCAATCCTTCAATTAAGCATGAACACTTTTAAATTTAAGCAAAAGTTAAAAGAAAAAATGGCTTACATTTTGACAATATTAACAATATTTTTGTAGTTCTTAGTCTCAGCCATGATACTATTTACTCAGAGGACTTATTTAGCCTTCAAAGTTCAGTCTATGACGAAAAAAACTTATTTGATATCGATACCAGGAAATCAAAATTTGACTTACATCCATTCATTTTTCTTTCAGTCTACGGTTTCGCTTTAAGTGGAAACAACTATTGGTTTTTAGTCTTTCGTGCCAACGTCCAAAGAGTCTGAGCTCCAGGACCATGGATTAGTTTTTGAAGCTTTCATTACACCCGAGCAACGCCGGGCTATACTGCTAGTATATATATAGGATGTATTTGGATGGCAATAATTGTTTAGATAAATAATATATAAAGTTCTGTCTACCAATTTTGAAAAAATGATAATTACAATTTCCGAATTTGGTTTTTTGCGTTATTGGTAAATTTACTAAAGTTCATATTTATGTTTATTTTATTTTATTTTGTTCCTGAGTACTTTAGATTGTTGTTACATTACATTTCAAGGATTGTATATTTACAGAACTATTTTTTAAAATTCCGGCGCTCTCTCGTTTGCGGGAACCAACTTCAAGGTGATGTCAATGAAACGGTCAAAAGAAATTTTTCATGTGTGTGTGTGTGTGTTTGTGTGATGGTGTGTGTGTGTGTGTGTGTTTAAGACACTTCAATATAGTTTCCAAATTCGAAATTTTGAAAAATTAATTAAAAATATTCATAGACAGAATTTGTTTATCTTATTTAACCACACATGTTTTGATATATAGGGGTAACAGAAACCGGATTTCGCGAGTAGATGTTAAATTGATTTTCTGACCAATGCAAGCGATTTGCAAGACCGTAAAGACTTCGCGATCCAGCGAGAAAAATCTAAATTTCTACAAATGACTTCGATCAGCATCAGCCAGTCAGAGTCAGATGGAAGCAGGAGAGACGACAAGCTAAAATGTAACAAGGGAGAAACATCAAGTCGACCCGGACATAAGGTGGCGTCGCGCATCGTCCGCTTTCTCCTTTCTTCTCGTGTGCTAATTCCTTTTACTTATTCTTCTTCATCCAAAAGACATTCCTACCAAACAAGCGCTCATGCATACATACGTACGTATGCACAAACTCTTTCCAACAAATTACTACTACGAACATTTCTTGATACCGTCAACTTTCTAATTGAACATTAATTTCTATCAATTCTTGTTATTCTTTCCTTTTAATAAATTTCTATTTTAACATTAAAAATATATATTTTTATTCTTCCACACTAATTCACACATTCCAACCTGCCAACAACTTTCTGATTAAAACCTTTTTCTGGATAAAACTTGTAAGCTGTAGGGAGATTGGTTATGTACAACACAAGGTCGAATAAATAAACATTAACCATCTCCCTATGGTCTACAATTTTCTATATATATAGTGTTGAGTTGTGATGATGCTAAGTGCCAAAGTTGTTGTTTTTTAGTGGTTTACTAATAAAAAATAATAAAAGCAGGGTTTTTTTTATCGTCAAGTGCTCGATATCCAAACAGAGAAAGAACTTTAATAGGATAAATGTGGATAAGTTTGTCGCTTAACTTGTGGTGATACCTAGCAAAAGCAATGGACCGGATGTTTGCTCTATAACGACCAGAAAGAAAATGACCAAAAGTCGTCTGTGCGCATCCGGGTTCGCGCAGATGTTTCGGTTGAAAAATAAAGATTAATCAAATATTAAATTTCCATTTCGCGAGTCTACGCGAATTTTATTTATCAGCCAATGGGAAGCCCAGAATCAAAGACAACTGTGAAATCCCAAACGAGCTGCTGTAATCCAAAAAGCAGATATAAAAAGCAGATACAAACAGACCCCAGCAGGCAGACTGACTCAAGAGGAAAAGAGTGTAATCAATACCCCCTTGACCTAAGTCAAGTGGCTACTACGCTTGCCTCTTTCCTTCTCCCCTGTCTCAAAACTACTTACGGACCCAAGGAGTGGGAAGTTCAAAATGAACATTCCTCACATACAAGACGCCTCCACACAATCTAAGCATTAATTATCTTTCCACCATTATTGCCAAAAACAAATTCTAAAGTCGTGTTCTGATCTCGTCGGAATAACTCACTATAAATTGGTTTACTACGACGTGATATGAACACGCACAAAGACATTCCCACCAGAAACTAAGCAGAGTTATGCCAAGTTAAGTGACAAACCTTTCCGTATCTAGTTATATTCATTTATTCACTACTGCTGCAGCCAGCGAATTCATGAATATTTCGAATCAATTCTTTCATTTGTGAAACAGACTTATTTACATTCAACTTGAATCTAAACTTTAATTCAACAAGTGACTTTCTTTCTAAGAACATTCGATTTGCTAACGGTCAATGGGAAAAAAACAAACTCTTCTCCTACTTATCTATTGTCAACTGTACTGCATGATTTCTCTACCAATATTCTGTAACTTCGTTAATACATGTTTTTATTGTTGATTATATTGGCGTCATTGTTATCTTATTCTTCATTTTTTGCGTCTGGAGTTGTTTTGTATTGGACGAATCATATTAATATACATATATTGTGGAGGATTCAGAGATGATCTTGAGGCCCGATCAGCGTAAGTCTTGTCCTTGTGCCCTTTCGGGATCGAAATTGTTAACGAAGTCTCCTACATAATATGTACATTTATAAACTAGTAGTAGAGCCCGGCGTTGCTCGGGTGTAATGAAAGCTTTAAAACTAATCCAAGGTTCTGGAACTCAGACTCTTTGGACGTTGGCACGAAAGACTAAAAACCAATAGTTGTTTCCAGTAAAAGCGAAACAGTAGACTGAATGAAAAATGAATGGATATAAGTCAAATTTTGATTTACTGCTATCGATATCAAATAAGGTTTTTTCGTCGTAAACTAAATTTTGAAGGCTAAATAAGTCCTCTGAGTAAATGGTATCATGGCTGAGACTAAGAACTACAATTATACCTACTTAGAGCCAAACCAAAAGCAAAATCTAAAATAAAAGGTTTGAAAAAATACAGACATACAGACAGATAAACAGACACACACACAAACACACACACACACACATATATATATATATATATATATATATATATATATATTATCGATTTTCTGCACTATTGTATGAATTGCAACCTTGAAACTTCTGAATATCGTTTCTTATGTCTTTGTTTATGAGTGTATCAAATTTGATTAAAATCGGACCACTCCTTCCATAACCCGATTTTTTCGATTTTCTATTTTTGATATTTATCAGGGGTACCTCTACACAAAACCTAGCTAAGAACACTTGCAGACGTTTATATTACAACTGTGTAAATTTTCAAGAAAATCGGTTCAGCCGATTCGGAGTCTATAGGTGACGGACACACAAACACAGACACACATATATATATACTTATTTACCTTTATATATATAGTCATCCGCAGACAGATCTATTTCGCTGTATCACAGCTCATCAGTGTGGCTAGACACATCCACTTGCTTTTGGCCGGGATCGAAACTTGACCGATTTGGTGTCATTCGGAGTCGCTACCCCTTAAGCCATAGGCGCATGGAATCAGAGAAGGGAAATTTTAACGTGTTGCATATTAGCAGTGTATACATACGCCAATGCAGGTTTAAATAAAAATGACAGACAAGGTATTTGTAAATAATTTTATCGGACACACTACCACGCGATTGACGAGAAGACTAACGTTGCACCACCCAGATCATAATTCAATTCGATCTTATTTCAACACACACGAAACCTACTTAACTCTATCCGTAGAATACTTTTTGATAATACAAATATAAAAGTATCATCCACGTGCAAAAAAGATCCAAAAATAACAAAAGCATTATTAATAAAAAAAAAAGGAAAATACAACACTTAATAATATCAACTATGGATGCGGCAACAACGTGCTTACCGTGTTCAAAATATAATATGTAGCCGTAGGGAGCTGGTTAATATTTCTTTGATTCGGCCTTATGCCATACTTAACCGAACTCCCTACAGCTTACAAGTTTTATGCAGAATCATTATCAACAGAAGGTTTTCATCAGAAGGCTGGTCGTCGGCAGGTTGGAATGTGTGGAATAGTGTGGAAAGTGAAAGAATAAAATATATACATTTTTCATGTTAAAATAGAAGTTTATTAAACAGAAAGAATAACACAAGTTGTAGGAGTTAATGTGCAATTAGAAACATTATTAAGAAGTTAAGGGTAGAGTGTGTGTTCAATGAGAAAGTTAAAGGTATCAAAAACTGAAGAAATTGTTCATAGTAGTAATTGTTGAAAGGGTATATGCGTACTTTCGTATGTCTATATGTATTCAGTAGGAATGTCTTTGGATGGAGAAGAAGAAGTAAAAGGAATCAACACGCGAGAAAAAAAGAGAAAGAGACAAGGTGCTACCTGACCTTATCTCCGGGTCGATTTGAAGTTGCAGTTACATTTTAGCTGTTTCGTCTCGCGGCTCCCATCTGACTGACTGACGCTGATCAAGTCCTTTCATTGTAATATAGAATTTTTCACACTTGATCGCTAAGTGCTTTAAATATTGCAAGTTGCTTCCATTGGTCAAAAATCAATTTAACACAGAATTTCACACATCTGAAGAAGAAAGTTGATTTTAATTCTTAATTTCTTATCCCACGACAAAGACACGCACATGACTCTACGCATACATAAACAATATCCATATTCAGTCGCACGCAAAAACCAAAAATATTCATCTTCGATAATGGCTAAAAGTATAGTCGAAATCTCTCGGAAAAACAAAACATGTAGACAATTTTTATATAATTTATGTTCTGAAAAGAAAAACAATCGTAAGACAACATGAAAAATTACATTAAAAAACTTAGCCGTAATACATTATCTATCATTTTTAATGAATCCTGCATAAAAGAGAGATTGCTGCCCAAATACAATATATAGTACGTGCAAAAATATTAGGACAAGAACTATTTTATCTTTTATGAGGCATATTGACAGAAAATAATTTAATTAAAGTAATTTTATTTGATTGACTCAACAAGTGCTTTAACATGAAAAGTTACTTGTTACAAAAAAAATTTAGTATTTAGTATAATATAGCCTTTTGCTTTGATCACAGCTTTCATTCTGTCAGGCACTGACATCACAAGCTTTTTCAATGTATCTAATGGTATCTCCTGCCAAGCAGCTTGTAATTGTTTCCAAAGTGTGTTTTGCGAAGTAACATGAGATTTATCATTTTTTTAATCCAAAATATCCCATAGATTTTTAATAGAGTAGTTTCAAAATAACTTGTTTAATAGTAGAAATTAAATATAACTTCTTTTTAATACATTTTTTAAAAATCATATCACCCCAAGCAAGGCAAAAACGCCACTGATGTGCAGGGGGCTACGTAAGAGTGAAAAGATTGGAAAAGAGAAAAACCGGAAACCACATCCTAAACAGGAAACAATGGATAAGCCTCTTCACATGTTCAATAGACGTGGGTGGAGTGTGAACCGGGCGATAGTTTAGTCTATCTACTCCAATTGAAAAAAATAAAATAAAAAAAAAGAGTGAAAAGATTGGAAAAGAGAAAAACCGGAAACCACATCCCAAACAGAAAACAAGGGATGAGCACTCTTCACCTGTTCAATAGATGTGAAAATAAATAACATTTTTTAAACTAAGTTTCAACTTAGTAAAAGTCGAAACGGCCTTTAAACCAACAATTTAGTAGAATTTAGTCCCAAAATTAAATGAATAAAAACAAATATGGTGGAATGAATTAGCAGAAAATTCAATCTTATCTTACCACGTGCGAACCACTGAAAGTTGAAAAATTTCTAAAGTCATACCAAATTTGCTCTGATTTTCCAGTAGTTTTAAATAATCAATATTTATTTGTAAATTACTTGACTTTTCATCCTGTATTTGAATTTCAGTGAGGTTTTTAGGAAAATCACCCCTGCCCGAATACCTTTGAACACTACCGGTAGTGTGCAAAAGCGTTAGGACAGTGGGGATTTAAAACTTTATTTTGATGCCTCATAAAAGATAAAATACTTCTTGTCCTAATACTTTTGCACAGTACTATATATATATATATATATATATATATATATATATATATGCAGACATGCTGATGTTTGTCGATTAAGTATATACAAATTTACTTTCGCGTTAGAGAAAATCAAGTTGTTGTCTTTGCCAAGGAATACGATCGTTCCTCATCGCTGTAGGCATCTTTGACACTTTATTTGTTGGGTCTTCACCGGCGACTGTTGATTGCGACACTTAGACGCGTGCTGGGTTAGTCATATCTCTCTCTCTCTCTCTCTCTCTCTCTCTCTCTCTCTCTCTCTTAGCAATTTTACTTGCCACTTTCATTTCTGTCTTCCTCTCTTTTTCTCTCTCCTCATCCCGACATCCACATATGAAACGAGCTTAACTTCTGGATTCTTTTATAATTTTGGTCACTCCATACCAGAATCGAATTATTATTTACATTATTTCCACTTGGATAATTCGTTTCCCGTTGTTTTGATTACGTTTTTGAATTCAGACTCAGCTTTTTACCTACAAGGCGTAAGTTAACAGAGCCCTCCGCAACTTCCGTTTCTTTACTATGAATTAACAAACCTTCTTTATTATCTATTAATTGTCATGAATTCTTGAGAAATATAGTGATCCCCTCGTTTTTTTAATTCAGAGCAGTCTTTCCCCTTTCCTGTTCTAGACGATCATGGGCCTCCACCTGTTCTTTTTTTAATGTGGCTTCCCTGCGTCTCTTCTACAAATACTTTCACGGCTTCTGCTCCGATAAACTTAGCTCACTGGTGACCCCCATACATGAATTTGCTCGAGCCACAAGATTAGCTACTAGGTCCCACCCGTTTAGTGTGAAACCAAAAAAATGTAAACGCAAATTCTACTCCACCAGCTTCTTTTCTCGCACTTCCCGCCTGTGGAATTCCCTTCCGTTTACTTGCTTTCTCGACAGCTACAATCTTCAAGAATTCAAATGTAAAGTCAATATTATCTACTATCGCACTAACTTGCATCCCCACTCTCTCTTTCTCTCTCTCTCATGTTTCTTTCTTCGTCCACCCCACTCTCAGCAGTATTCTCATCCTTCTCTTACCCTCTTCCTGACACCCACTGTAACCTGTCATTCTTTCTCATAACTTACCTCCTATGTAAACCCACCTGCTCAACAGTGACAGTAAAATCGACGTGACTTCGATGTAACAATAGCAGAATCGTTCCCCATTGGTTTATCAAAAAGAGTGGCACTTATTCTGGAATGGCACCCACCCAATGCTAAAGAACCCTCTGTCGACCACGTTATTTAGTTCTAAGCTGTGTGTGAATAAGAAAATATTTTTAATTACTTGAGCAAAAATACCTCGTCTTTCCAATACGAAGCTCAAAAGGCAATCATGGCAGAGCTTTACCGAATAAAATTGCTGTAAAGGAGAGGATGTGCGTTGTGGTGCAATGGATATCGACTCGGAACGACAAATCGTGGAGCCGAGTTCAAGTTCCAGTTGAATTTCTTAAATTCATTTTTTTTATTTAATCATATCACCCCGAGCAAGGCAGTAAGGCCACTGGTGTGCAGGGGGCTACGTAAGAGTGAATAGATTGGAAAAGAGAAAGCCGGAAACCACGTCCTAAACAGGGAACAAGGGATGAGCCTCTACACCTGTTCAATAGACATGGGTGGAGTGTGAACCGGGCGATAGTTTAGTCTATCTACTCCAATTAACGTACGCACAAATACCACTGGGAAAGGTATTAATCCGTCTCTTCCCACCAGTTAGGGGTCAAATAAAAAGACAGATTGGGTTCAATAGCTATCAAGAGATCGAAGTGCCGAGTTCGAATTCCAGTTGAATTTCATGCAGTCACTTACGCACAAATATCCTTGGGAAAGGTATTAATCCGTCTCTTCCCTCCAGTTATGGGTTAAATTATAGGACAGGTTGGGTTCTATAGCCTTGGATGGCAACCAATCTACAGCAGAAAGTAATGGCAAGCTACTGCGGGATAAACTTCTGCCAAGTAAATCATGTCTCGAAGGAGACATGATCGTCCAAAGCGTGTATCACGTATGGCACTAAACTTACTGACTGATAGCTACAATCTCCAAAAATTTAAATGCAAAATCAGTTGCCATCTACCTTCTTGAATCCCATTCGTCTTTTCCCTTTCTTTAATACCCCCAATAGCATGTCTTTTCTCTCACTGTAACCCCAAGTGATTGTGTTGCAGTGGATATAAGCTCGGAACAAGAAATCGGAGAGCCGAGTTCGAATTCCAGTTGAATTACTTGCATTTCACTTCCGCTCAAATACTCTTGGGAAAGGTATTAATCTGCCACTTCCTTCCAGTTATGGGTTAAATAACAGGACAGATTGAGTTCTTTAGCCTTGGATGGCAACCAGTCTGCCGCAGAAAGCAATGGCAACCTATTGAGAGATGATTTACTGCCCAGTCAGTCATGTCTCTTTCAGGACATGATCGCCCAAGCGTGTATCACATATGGCACTTAACTGACTGACTGAACCCTAAGCGAACTAGCGGTGGTCCCTCCTTGCTGGGGATGAAATGATTAAAGGTAAACAAAAAACACACAAGAAACAAAACAAAAGACAAAAAACAAAAGCAAAAAATAAAAAAAACACATCTCTGAATCTATATATGTAAGTCTGAATTTATCTGTCAAAATAAAAATATCTATCTATCTATCTAATAATGTGCGTATCTATCTATCTATCTATCTATCTATCTATCTATCTATCTATCTATCTATCTATCTAGTTATGTTCGTATCTATCTATCTATCTATCTATCTATCTATCTATCTAGTTATGTTCGTATCTATCTATCTATCTATCTATCTATCTATCTATCTATCTAATAATGTGCGTATCTATCTATCTATCTATCTATCTATCTATCTATCTAATAATGTGCGTATCTATCTATCTATCTATCTATCTATCTATCTATCTATCTATCTATCTATCTAGTTATGTTCGTATCTATCTATCTATCTATCTATCTATCTATCTATCTATCTATCTAATAATGTGCGTATCTATCTATCTATCTATCTATCTATCTATCTATCTATCTATCTAGTTATGTACGTATCTATCTATCTATCTATCTATCTATCTATCTATCTATCTATCTATCTATCTAGTTATGTTCGTATCTATCTATCTATCTATCTATCTATCTATCTATCTATCTAATAATGTGCGTATCTATCTATCTATCTATCTATCTATCTATCTATCTATCTATCTATCTATCTAGTTATGTTCGTATCTATCTATCTATCTATCTATCTATCTAATAATGTGCGTATCTATCTATCTATCTATCTATCTATCTATCTATCTATCTATCTATCTATCTATCTATCTAATAATGTGCGTATCTATCTATCTATCTATCTATCTATCTATCTATCTAGTTATGTTCGTATCTATCTATCTATCTATCTATCTATCTATCTATCTATCTATCTATCTATCTATCTAGTTATGTTCGTATCTATCTATCTATCTATCTATCTATCTATCTATCTATCTAGTTATGTTCGTATCTATCTATCTATCTATCTATCTATCTATCTATCTATCTATCTATCTATCTAGTTATGTTCGTATCTATCTATCTATCTATCTATCTATCTATCTATCTATCTATCTAGTTATGTTCGTATCTATCTATCTATCTATCTATCTATCTATCTATCTATCTATCTATCTATCTAGTTATGTTCGTATCTATCTATCTATCTATCTATCTATCTATCTATCTATCTATCTATCTATCTATCTATCTATCTAATAATGTGCGTATCTATCTATCTATCTATCTATCTATCTATCTATCTATCTATCTATCTATCTAATAATGTATCTATCTATCTATCTATCTATCTATCTATCTATCTATCTAATCTAATAATGTGCGTATCTATCTATCTATCTATCTATCTATCTATCTATCTATCTATCTATCTATCTATCTAATAATGTGCGTATCTATCTATCTATCTATCTATCTATCTATCTATCTAATAATGTGTATCGTATCTATCTATCTATCTATCTATCTATCTATCTATCTATCTATCTATCTAATAATGTGCGTATCTATCTATCTATCTATCTATCTATCTATCTATATATCTATCTATCTATCTAATTCATTTAATCTTGCTATCGTATTGACCAAATCTATACATACTCTTCCCACACTCTTTTATTTTGCCGCCATACTAAACTAAGCTTAGTATCTATAAAAACTACAATCGTCTCGTTGAAGGATATTATTTTGCGATGAGCCGGTTTAGCCAAGGAATGAAAAACATTCACACGAAGTAATAAAAACCTGCAAATGCTTCTCACGTAAATGTTTTTCATTTTACACTCAGCTAAATGTTCTGGATAAAAAAAAAAAAAAGAAAAATAAATCCGTATCTCCCAGTTGCCTCCCCAAAATAGATTTTTACTATTTAAGCCGCGCGATATCCTAACAGAGATTATCTATTCGCTTTAATATTCTGTGCAATCGAGATTCTTTGACCAGCAACTGGTCAATGAAAGAAAAATTGCTGTCCCCTCGGAAGCGCGCTGTTAATATTTACGTCTTTATGTACTTCTTCATATATACAGTGTTCACTCAGGACGTAAGTAATCATGTTCCTCCACACTTTCCTGTTCCGTGCATCTCTAAGTATAAGGTATTTTCCTTATTTCTAAACTCTGTTCCGCTATCTGTTTACTGAAGCTCACCAAAAAAAATGTTATCCTTTCTTTTCGACTGTCCCTATTACCCTCAATCTCTCTGTAACATATTTTCCAAACCCTCCTTCCTCATGTAACCAGAAATTTCAACTGTCTCTTCCTGATGTTAGAACTGAGTTTTCTTTTCGTTTTCACTTTCTCTAAAACCTCGTCGTTGCTAGCATGTTTGGTCCTAGATATTCTCAGTATTGTTACAAGGATGCATTTATATATATATATATATATATATATATATATATATATATATATATATATATTAATAAAGTCAACAAAAAGGTTAAAATGTATAGTAAGGGATTCTACTGAGAAATAGAAAGTTTGGAAGATTCTAAATCACTCCAGTATATTCGGGAAAAATCTAGATGATTCGAGAAATACGCTACTTAGGTGCTAGCCTCTATAAATATATTTTTTTTTTAAAGAGAGTTGTCAGTTGTTAAAAGGGAATTTCTGGCATTATCAACTCCGGCTTTGATTCGTGGATCCAGCCGAAAGAATCTCAATGAAACGTTACCGACCAAAAAAAAAAAAACCCAAAAGAGAACCTCATAGAACAAATCTAACAAATATAATTTTTTAATATTTTCATTGACCAAACTAAAAATTATTCTCTATATACATATATTTGTGGATTTCCAGTAATAGCACTTTCATTATTCGCTAGTCCTAACGTGGTAAAGTTACTTGACTCCCTCACCTTCCCTTCTCCTTCGTAACACTTCGCCATTGAACTCTATGTTTTTTGTTTGAATACCACAATTGTATGTTTGTATATATGCTATTTTGTGTTTTTAGTAAATTAAATATTTGTTTGTGATTCAGCTCTGTGTTTTGATAAATCATTTTCTTTTCTTTTGTTACAACTTCCAACACATAACAATTCTTCTTCTTCTATGTGCCCTGTCCCTTCAGGACGTAGGCGATCATGATTCTTCACGTCTCCCTATCCCCTGTGACTCTTACTATGTTTGTCCTGTTACACCTCGCAACCCCCGTTCCGTCATCCACCTGATTAGGCTCTGCAAATATGTTATCCGCTGTCTTCCTCTGTCTCTCTTTCCTTCTATCTGGCCAGTCAATATCAGGTTCTCCAGGCTCTCCTTCCTCATTGCGTGTCCCAGGAACTTCAGTTGTCTCTTCCTGATGCTCAGTATTAATTTCCTTTTTGTTGCCATTCTTTCCAACACCTCATCGTTGCTTTAACATTTTTTACTCAAAAACACTTTTTTTTTCTTATAAAAATAGTTTATTTCAGGTGGCTGACATAAGTTGCTTCGCCTACCAGAATATTGACAGATTTTTATAAACCTTTATTTTTATCGACCTTTATTTTTATCGACCTTTATTTTTAAATTTTTTTAAAGGTAGTCCACGATATCCGCAGCATCCTTCTGTAGAACCACATCTCCGCTGCTTCTTGTCTTGTCCTCATTTTCGATGATATTGTCCAGTATTCACTGCCGTATTGAAGAACTGACATCACATAGTAATCCAGCACTCTTTTTCTTTGTTTCTAGTGAAATTTTCCTGTGTGTTAGTACTTTACTCAGCTACTGGAACGCGTCATTTGCCATGCCAATTCGCCTTCGGATCTTTGTGTCGCACTTTCCATCTCCTGTTAGAACACTTCCTAGGTATTTAAATTTTTATACTTGCTTGATTCTGGTATCCCCCACCTGTATTTGGCATTTTGGGTTGCACCTTTTGCTGATGACCATGCATTCAGTTTTCTTAAAATTTATTTGTCGTCCTTTTTTGTCACTCTCCACCGCTACCTTCTGTAGGAGGTCTTGTAGTTTCCTTTTCGTGTCTGCAATCAGCACTGTATCATCTGCATACCTTATGTTGTTCAAGTTGTGGCCTCCAATAACAAATCCTGGCGTGTCATCTAGGGTCCTCAAAATATTCTCGCTGTACAGGTTAAACAAATCCGGTGAAAAGACACATCCTTGTCTTATGCCTCTTTCTATCTTTGTAAATCTACTGAGATCGTTACCTGTCCGTATGCATGCCGTTTGTAGAGATTATTGATTACTCTTATGTCGTTCCCGAAAACATCGAGGCTGCCGAGCATCTCCATCAATTCTTTGTGTCGTATCTTGCTGAATGCCTTCGCATAGTCAATGAAACATAGGTAGTAAATCCTTATTATCGCCAAAACATGTTTACACTCTAAAAAAAAACTTTCTGGCTTTAAATAAGACGCAAAAGGATGATAAGCCGTAAAAAAATTAATCAATCAATTTAGGTCAAGATAGATTGCTTCATCAACGCTAGATAACCAGATTGTCCACGTAGTTGCAACGCAGACCTTAAGGTGAAGATGAAAGAAACGTTAAAACAATCGAAAATAGTTGAGAGGATTAAGGCACTGGTTGTGAAATTTCTGGAATAATAATAATAATAATAATAATAATAATAATAATAATAATGTCATTATATATAGAAAATTGAAAGATGTTTGTGTGTGTGTCTGTTTATCTGCCTGTATGTCTGTATTTTCTTCAGCCCTTTTATTTTAGGTTTTGCTACCGGTTTGGCTCTAAGTAGGTATAATTGTGCTTCTTAGTCTCAGCCATGATGCCATTTACTCAGAGGACGTATTTAGCCTACAAAATTCAGTTTACGACGAAAAAAACTTATATGATATCGATACCAGGAAATCATAATTTGACTTACATCCATTCATTTTTCTTTCAGTCTACAGTTTCGCTTTAACTGGAAACAACTATTGCTTTTTAGTCTTTTGTGCCAACGTCCAAAGAGTCTGAGCTCCAGGACCATGGATTAGTTTTAAAGCTTTCATTACACCCGAACAACGCTGGGCTATACTGCTAGTATATATATATATATATATATATATATATATATATATATATATATATATACACACACACTAAGTGCGATTGGTAAATTGTCGCAAATATTCTTTTGGCTAAGTATGAGCTCCAGGACCATGGATTAGTTTTAAAGCTTTCATTACACCCGAACAACGCTGGGCTATACTGCTAGTATATATATATATATATATATATATATATATATATATATATATATACACACTAAGTGCGATTGGTAAATTGTCGCAAATATTCTTTTGGCTAAGTATGAGCTCCAGGACCATGGATTAGTTTTAAAGCTTTCATTACACCCGAACAACGCCGGGCTATACTGCTAGTACTATTGATTAGCAGAAGTCTTTAGAGAATTTAAATAACACGATATTTGTTGACAAGAAACAAAAACACGTTTTTAGCGAATTTGATGGATAGCTGATTCCGGAAATGATCTTAGATTTTCATGACTAGCCACCGTTTTTGTTCTTCTGAAATCGCTCATTTTTGGAAAGAAAGATCAGTTTACGATTTTGGCTAATCGCAACATTTAGTTTATAAAATTTAGTTTATGCAACTGCAACTTCTACTCCAACAGTTTCTTTCCTCGCACTTCCCGCCTGTGGAATTCCCTTCCACACGATTGCTTCCCCGACGGATACAATCTCCAGGAGTTTAAATGTAAGGTCAGTAGACACCTCCTAACACACTAACCTGCTCCCATTCCTCCTGACATTCCCTATGTCTAACCACTCCTTCTCTTTACCTTCCCCTATGTAGCCTCATGCGTAATAGTGGCAGTGGAATGCCTTGCTTGGGGTGAGATGATTTTAAAAAAAAATTTAAAAATAAAGGTCGATAAAAATAAAGGTCGATAAAAATAAAGGTTTATAAAAATCTGTCAATATTCTGGTAGGCGAAGCAACTTATGTCAGCCACCTGAAATAAACTATTTTTATAAGAAAAAAAAAGTGTTTTTGAGTAAAAAATGTTAAAACAGAAGTACTGATTTTTTTCCAATTCATCGCCAAAATTCAAGTTAACTCATAAACCTTATCAGTAATATACTAATATAAAGATTAAGATAAGTTTTTAAATATTTATCCACAAAGATTTCCGGATAAATACGGTGATGGGAATGATGAGCAAGGAGAACGATTCTATCAGGATATCAAAACAATGGAAGCTACCAGGGACAGTGGCTACCAGGGACAGTGGGACAAACGAATGATAGGTGACTATTGCTGGAGTATCAAAAGGGACTTAAATAACATTGAACATGACAGACAATCATGATAAAGAATTTTTTAAATTTATTTCTGCTGTTAGTTTATTAAACGACTTGATAAAAATACTTGTTAGTCTTGGTATATTCAATCGTGTTATTTTTAAAGATTTAAAGTCTGATTGTTTTTGAAAAAAATAGTATCTAAACTTATTTATAAATGTAACTCTGTCTGTGTGCGTGTATGCGTGTGTGTGTGTGTGTGTGTGTGTGTGTCTGTGTGTGTGTGTCCGTTACCTATAGACTCCGAAACGGCTGAACCGATTTTCTTGAAAATTTACACAGTTGTACCATAAGCGTCTGCGAGTGTTCTTAGCTAGGATTTGTGTCGAGGTACTCCCGATAAATATCGAAAATCGATAATTCAACTAGAATTGTCATACAAGATAACAACTATTGGCTTACCAACATATATGGAAACAACAAAGGACTGGATGATACAATTAGTCAAACAACATGAAAACAGAAAGAAAAAATATTTAATAATGAAAGAAGGCAGTAAATACAAACAAGATTTACATTTAGTAGATTCTGTAGAAAAGCAAAACAGAAGCCAAGAACCAACTATTGTGGAAAAAGTATGAAAATGAAAGCCAAAGATAAAGCTCTTGAACAGATGAAATAATGCTGGCAAGACAAACCTCTGCATGGCCAATATCCAGAACGTGCCAGTAAACCAAATGTTGATAAAGTTAATACTCATCGATGGTTACGTGCATCTGAATTAAAGTCTGAGACTGAAGGATTTATTCTTGCGGCGCAAGACCAAAGTCTTTTCACTAGGAACTTTCAGACACATTATACATAATAATTTGAATCCAAAATGCAGGTTCTGTGATAAATACCTGGAAACAAAAGACCATCTAATCTCAGGATGTTCTGTACTTGCCCCAAATGAATATAAAAATCGTCACGATAGAGTGGGGCAATATTTGCACTAGACAATTTGCAAACATTATAGAAAATATGTAAACAAACACTGGTTTGAACATCACCCATCACAGGTTACAGAAATAGAATATGTCATCATTCTATCTTATTACATCATTTACACAGACCGGAAAATTGAAACAAATAGGCCGGACATTATTGTCACCCACTCCCCACCAAAAAAAAAACAAACAAAAAACAAACAAACAAAAAAACTTGCCTACTAATTGATATGGTTTGTCCAGCGGATTGCAACATAGCAACCAAGGAATTTGAAAAACTATCAATTGAAATAGAAAAAATGTGGAGATTGAAAACAAGAATAGTACCAGTGATAGCAGGTGCACTTGGAATGATAAAAAATGGAACAAAACAACACATTGAAAGAATCCCTGGAAACCCCAGCTTAAGAGATATACAAAAAATTGTCTTAAGTACCGCCCACGCACTAAGGAGAACTTTGTCTATGTAACGCTAGGGATGTTAGGGGAGATAGAAAAAACACGAAATGTAGCCATGACAACATACCACGACCTGCCTTAGATCTTTCCGCAGACTTGGTAGGTAGTGCAATCATAGCAGAAATCGAAATATGATGAAAAATGAAATATTAATAATAAAAATAATAATAAAAATTTTGAGTTCAGTTTCAGGGTCAGAGTTCAATCTCAAACATCACACAAATGTGGCACATGGTCGAGTTTAATGTGAGGCTTCAGATGACGACGAAAATCTGCTGAATCACTTTCAAAATTTATCATTTTGGGGACACCACAGACATCAGGTAATGCTGCAGCCACTTCCCGAAAAAGAGCTACCGTCTAAGAGGATGTCCACCTGGAGTTCCGATTGATATTTGGCTAGGCTAACTCATGAGAAATAGTGCAAAATGAAACTAATCTAAACTTATTTATAAATGGAACTTTGTGTGTGTGTATGTGTGTGTGTGTGTGTGTGTGTATGTGTATGTGTTTTTCCGTTACCTATAGACTCCGAAACGGTTCAACCGATTTTCTTGAAAATGTACAAAGTTGTACTATAAGCGTCTGCGAGTGTTTTTAGTTAGGTCTTGTGTCGAGGTGCCCCCGATAAATATCTATAATCGATAATCGAAAAAATCGGGTTATAGAAGGAGTTGTCCGATTTTAATCAAGTTTGATACACTCATAGACAAAGACATAAGAAATGATATTCAGAAGTTTCAAGATTGCAGTTCTTACAATAGGACAGAATATATATATATATATATATATATATATATATATATATATATATATATAAAGCAAGATGTGTGTCTGTTTATCTGCCTGTATATCTCTAATTTTTTTCAGACGTTTTATTTTAGTTTTTGCTTCGGGTTTGGCTGTACGTAGGTATAATTTTAGTTCTTAGTCTCAGCCATGATACCATTTACTCAGAGGACGTATTTAGCCTACAAAATTCAGTTTACGACGAAAAACTTATTGATATCGATAGCAGGAAATCAAAATTTGACTTACATCCATTCATTTTTCTTTCAGTCTACTGTTTCGCTTTAAGTGGAAACAACTATTGCTTTTTAGTCTTTCGTGCCAACGTCCAAAGAGTCTGAGCTCCAGGACCATGGATTAGTTTTAAAGCTTTCATTACACCCGAGCAACGCCGGGCTATACTGCTAGTTATTAATATAACCGAAGGGGTATTTTTTAAGCCATGAATAGAATAAGTTACTCCCCGAGAATGAACATTTGCCTGACCTGAGCGGCAATTCTGTAAATGACAGGCGAAAGAAGCGTTCGACGAAGACGCAGATTTCTTTTATTTTGTTCTTGTGTAAAATAGTTCTAATGGCTGACAAAACAGCTTTCAGTAAAAAGAAATGAAATACTAACAATCAAACAATTAAATCATGAAGACATTGAAAAGAATACTTCAGAAAGTTTGAAATATTATGGGAGGATTCGATCAAATACAATGTCAAGAAAAGGGTAAATAAGAATATCTCCGAGGAACAAGGAAACTGTGGGATACAAGACTGAACAGCGAAATCTTTATCAAACGAATAAATCCATCGCTCGTATCCATAGTAAGAAAACAGAGCGACCATATCTCGTAACTTCTATTTCTTTATCATTTCGCCCAAACAATTGCCGCCTCTCAGCCATAAATTCTATCAATCGTTCTCGGTCGATCGCCATCATCAAATTCACTGACCGGCCATCAGTCTAAGCTTTCAGAGGTTAACCTGCCCAAGTTGGCTTATCGACTTCTATTCTGTATTGTAATCCGTAATAGAGAAAAATAATGTGTAGAAGATAATTTTCTTTCTTTTTCGTTTGATTCTCTCACTGTATTTCGGCGAGAGTTTTTTTCCTTTTTTCTTGCAAATTTTTCAAACCGATTCATTCATTTTTTTTTCTTTCTTCGTCGATTTTTTTCTTTTTTCTTTCTTTTGTGAATGTTTTCTTTCTTTGTTTAATCGATTTTTTCGTTTTCTTTTCTTTCTTTTGTAGATTCATTTTTTTCATTGTTTCTTCTGTCAACTGCTGTCTTTTTTATTAATTTCCCTTCTTTCTTTCTTTCTTTCTTTCTTTCTTTAGTCGATGTTTTTTTTCTCCTTTCTTTCTTTTGATCACTGATTTCTTTTTCTTTTCTTTCTTTTGTCGATTTATGTTTTTCATTCTTTCTTCTGTCAACTACTTTCTTTTTTATTCATTTTCCCTTTTTTCTTTCTTTTTTCTTTCTTTCTTTCTTTCTTTCTTTCTTTATTTATTTGATGCTTTCGTTCTCTTTTCTTTCTTTTGATCACTGATGTTTTTTTCTTTTCTTTATTTAGTCGATTAGTTTCTTTTCTTTTTTCATCTTTTCTTTCTTTTTTTGCGAATTTTTTCATTCTTTCTTTCTTTCTTTCTTTCTTTCTTTCTTTCGTCGACTTTTCTTCCTCCTTTCTTTTGATGACAGATTTTTTTTTCTTTTGTCGATTGTTTTTTTCACCTTACTTTTTTTTGGTAGTTTTCGTTTTCTTTCTTTTTTTCATTTTTCGATAGATTTTTCTATCTTTCGTTCTTTAGTTAATTTTTAATTTCTCCTTTCTTTCTTTTGATGAATAATTTCTTTTTCTTTTCTTTCTTTTGTCTATTGATTTTGTTGCTCTTTCTTTCTTTTCCTATCAACTTTGCATTTATCTATTTGTTTCTTTTTCTTTAATTGATTTGTTCTTCCCTTTCTTTCTTTCTTTCTTTCTTTCTTTTGTCGATTGTTTTCTTTTTACTTTCTTTCTTCTGACAATTGCTTGTTTTCTTTCTTCCTTTAATAGAATTTCTCCATTTGTGTTTTCTTTCTTTCTTTCTTTCTTTCTTTTGACGATCATTTTCTTTATTTCTTTAAAACCCTCATTCGTTCCATTCTTTTTTCGTTTTTGTCTTCATCCTCTTTTGCCACGTTCATCCCTTCCCCGCTACCCGTTTTCTTTACTTTCTTTTTCGTTTCCTTTTCTTCTTTTTCAATTTCCTTTTTTCTTCTTTGTCTTAACTAACATACTTTTTCTCTCTTTCCTCTCTTCCAACCATTCCCTTCTTTTCTCCATTTTCTCCTAACTGTTTTCCTATCCTTTTCTTTCTTGCCGACATCAAATGCCAGAATGTCCAGTCAATGTCAAAATCCCTCGTAAGTATGATGATATAGGCGTCGCATCATAATGTAACCAAATTTCTATGCTAAGGTATACAACGGTGGTTCCCAACCTTTTCTGTCCCGTTCCCCCTTTTCCAGGCACTTATTCACTTGTGGACCCCTTTGGACACCTATTTTCCTATCCTTTTCTTTCTTGCCGACATCAAATGCCCGAATGTCCCGTCAATGTCAAAATCCCTCGTAAGTATGATGATATAGGCGTCGCATCATAATGGAGCCAAATTTCTATGCTAAGGTATACAACAGTGGTTCCCAACGTTTTTTGTCCCGTTCCCCCTTTTCCAGTCACTTATTCACTTGTGGACCCCCTTTGGACCCCTATTTTCCTATCCTTTTCTTTCTTGCCGACATCAAATGCCAGAATGTCCAGTCAATGTCAAAATCCCTTGTAAGTATGATGATATAGGCGTCGCATCATAATATAACCAAATTTCTATTCTAAGGTATACAACAGTGGTTCCCAAACTTTTTTGTCCCGTTCCCCTTTTTCCAGTCACTTATTCACTTGTGGATCAACATTGGACCCCTATTTTCCTATCCTTTTTTTTCTTGCCGACATCAAATGCCAGAATGTCCCGTCAATGTCAAAATCCTTCGTGAGTATGATGATATAGGTGTCGCATCATAATGGAGCCAAATTTCTATGCTAAGGTATACAACAGTGGTTCCCAACCTTTTTTGTCCCGTTCCCCTTTTTCCAGTCACTTATTCACTTGTGGACCCCCTTTGGACCCCTATTTTCCTATCCTTTTCTTTCTTGCCGACATCAAATGCCAGAATGTCCAGTCAATGTCAAAATCCCTCGTAAGTATGATGATATAGGCGTCGCATCATATTGTAGCCAAATTTCTATGCTAAGGTATACAACAGTGGTTCCCAACCTTTTTTGTCCCGTTACCCTTTTTCTAGTCACTTATTTACTTGTGGACCCCCTTTGGTCCCCTATTTTCCTATCCTTTTCTTTCTTGCCGACATCAAATGCCAGAATGTCCCGTCAATGTCAAAATCCTTCGTAAGTATGATGATATAGGCGTCGCATCATAATGTAGCCAAATTTCTATGCTAAGGTATACAACAGTGGTTCCCAACCTTTTTTGTCCCGTTCCCCTTTTTCCAGTCACTTATTCACTTGTGGACCCCCTTTGGACCCCTATTTTCCTATCCTTTTCTTTCTTGCCGACATCAAATGCCAGAATGTCCCGTCAATGTCAAAATCCCTCGTAAGTATGATGATATAGGCGTCGCATCATAATGTAGCCAAATTTCTATGCTAAGGTATACAACAGTAGTTCCCAACCTTTTTTGTCCCGTTCCCCTTTTTCCAGTCACTTATTCAGTTGTGGACCCCTTTGGACCCCTATTTTCCTATCCTTTTCTTTCTTGCCGACATCAAATGCCAGAATGTCCCGTCAATGTCAAAATCCCTCGTAAGTATGATGATATAGGCGTCGCATCATAATGTAGCCAAATTTCTATGCTAAGGTATACAACAGTGGTTCCCAACCTTTTTTGTCCCGTTCCCCTTTTTCCAGTCACTTATTCACTTGTGGACCCCCTTTGGACCCCTATTTTCCTATCCTTTTCTTTCTTGCCGACATCAAATGCCAGAATGTCCCGTCAATGTCAAAATCCCTCGTAAGTATGATGATATAGGCGTCGCATCATAATGGAGCCAAATTTCTATGCTAAGGTATACAACAGTGGTTCCCAACGTTTTTTTGTCCCGTTCCCCTTTTTCCAGTCACTTATTCACTTGTGGACCCCCTTTGGACCCCTATTTTCCTATCCTTTTCTTTCTTGCCGACATCAAATGCCAGAATGTCCCGTCAATGTCAAAATCCTTCGTAAGTATGATGATATAGGTGTCGCATCATAATGTAGCCAAATTTCTATGCTAAGGTATACAACAGTAGTTCCCAAACTTTTTTGTCCCGTTCCCCTTTTTCCAGTCACTTATTCAGTTGTGGACCCCCTTTGGACCCCTATTTTCCTATCCTTTTCTTTCTTGCCGACATCAAATGCCAGAATGTCCCGTCAATGTCAAAATCCCTCGTAAGTATGATGATATAGGCGTCGCATCATATTGTAGCCAAATTTCTATGCTAAGGTATACAACAGTGGTTCCCAACCTTTTTTGTCTCGTTTCCCCTTTTCCAGTCACTTATTCACTTGTGGACCCCCTTTGGACCCCTATTTTCCTATCCTTTTCTTTCTTGCCGACATCAAATGCCAGAATGTCCAGTCAATGTCAAAATCCCTCGTAAGTATGATGATATAGGCGTCGCATCATATTGTAGCCAAATTTCTATGCTAAGGTATACAACAGTGGTTCCCAACCTTTTTTGTCCCGTTCCCCTTTTTCCAGTCACCTATTCACTTGTGGACCCCCTTTGGACCCCTATTTTCCTATCCTTTTCTTTCTTGCCGACATCAAATGCCCGAATGTCCCGTCAATGTCAAAATCCCTCGTAAGTATGATGATATAGGCGTCGCATCATAATGGAGCCAAATTTCTATGCTAAGGTATACAACAGTGGTTCCCAACGTTTTTTTGTCCCGTTCCCCTTTTCCCAGTCACTTATTCACTTGTGGACCCCCTTTGGACCCCTATTTTCCTATCCTTTTCTTTCTTGCCGACATCAAATGCCAGAATGTCCCGTCAATGTCAAAATCCCTCGTAAGTATGATGATATAGGCGTCGCATCATAATGGAGCCAAATTTCTATGCTAAGGTATACAACAGTGGTTCCCAACGTTTTTTTGTCCCGTTCCCCTTTTCCCAGTCACTTATTCACTTGTGGACCCCCTTTGGACCCCTATTTTCCTATCCTTTTCTTTCTTGCCGACATCAAATGCCCGAATGTCCCGTCAATGTCAAAATCCCTCGTAAGTATGATGATATAGGCGTCGCATCATAATGGAGCCAAATTTCTATGCTAAGGTATACAACAGTGGTTCACAACCTTTTTTTGTCCCGTTCCCCTTTTTCCAATCACTTATTTACTTGTGGACCCCCTTTGGACCCCTATTTTCCTATCCTTTTCTTTCTTGCCGACATCAAATGCCAGAATGTCTAGTCAATGTCAAAATCCCTCGTAAGTATGATGATATAGGCGTCGCATCATAATGTAACCAAATTTCTATGCTAAGGTATACAACAGTGGTTCCCAACCATTTTTTGTCCCGTTCCGCTTTTTCCAGGCACTTATTCACTTGTGGACCCCCTGTGGAACCCTACAACGGAATAAGTTAAACCAGCAAAAACAACCGATTTTTCTGCAAAAAAATATATTCACGTAAAATGCTCTGCGTTATTATGCTGCTTAAGCTTTAAACTTACTCATATAAAATCAAAAAACCTTTCATTCAGCCCGCCTTTATTTAAGTAAAACACCTAGTAAAAATGTTATGTTAACGTTGTTATAGTTGTAGGTATTTTACACAAATACTATCTTCATGAAACTGGCTTTTTTTTCAGCTTACGAGCGAATCTATGAATAAAAAATATCATAAAACCTGTATCAATTAAACACATGTTTGAAAATAATAATCACTAAAAAATCCCAAAACAGAAATGAACGAAACTTTTTATTTATTGAAAAAAAGTATTTTACTCTATATTTTTCAATGGGACTTATGTAAATGTTTTAATGATTAGAATCTTTTGGACCCCTTGAAATTCTTTCGTAGACCCCTAGGGGTCCATGAACCCTTGGTTCCCAACCAAGGGTATACAAGCTTGTGCGCTATTTCAAGAATGTATTTGCAACTCGAATTTGAATAATTTTAGTTTCATGCCTTGTACCTTTGTCACGTGTGGTGCAGTGAATATTGGTACGGAATGAGAAATCGGAGAGCAGATTTCGAATTCCACTTGAATTCATTGCATTCACTTACGCGCAAATACTATTCATTAATTACATATATATATATATATATATATATATATATATATATATATATATAATCATTTCACACTAAGCAAGGCATTCCACTGCCACTGTTGCTCAGGGCGTTACATAGGGGAAAATGATGAGAAAGAGTGGTTAGTTATAGGAAATGTCGGGAGGAGGATGATAGACAGATGAGGATACCGATGATGGGGGTGGGGTAGATGGGAAGAGAGTTTGAGAGAATGGATGCAAATTAGTGTAATAAGAGATGTCTATTGGCCTTACATTTAAATTCCTGGAGATTGTAGCAAGTATATGGAAGCAAGTATATGGAAGGGAATTGCACAGGCGGCAAGTTCGAGAAAAGAAGCTATTAGAGCAGAAATTGCGGTTACATTTTCTCGGTTTCAGTGTAAAAGGGTGGGACCTAGTTGCTAATCTAGTATCTCGTGCAAATTCATACCTAGAAGGCATCAGTGATCTAAGTTCATCCGAGCAGAAGCTGTGAAAGTATTTATAGAAGAGGCACAGAGAAGCCACATCACGCTGGTGAGAGAGTGACTGTAGCCGTGCTGCCAAGTCGGTATCAATCACATTATAGATTCTCCGTTGGATTTTGTCAAGAACCCCGAGGAGAATAGCTGGGGCACCCGACCACATGTGGCAGCAGTATTCACTCATCCAAAGAATTAACATTTTTACCATTGAGATTTATTTGCAAAGAACTGAATAAATGAAAATTCAAAGGTGTAATGTCCAGTGAATATAGTGGGTGGGGTAGGACATCCCAGCCAAGCTGCGATAATTATCGCCGGGTGGTTAAAGAAATCTGTCATTATCTAAACTTATTTATAAATGGAACTGTGTCTGTGTGTGTCTCTCTGTGTGTGTCCGTTACCTATAGATTCCGGAACGGCTGAACCGACTTTCTTGAAAATTTACACAGTTGTACTATAAGCGTCTGTGAATGTTCTTAGCTAGGTTTTGTGTCGAGGTACCTTATATCGAAAATTGATAATGGAAAAAATCGGGTTATAGAAGGAGTGGTCCGATTTTAATCAAATTTGATACACTCATAGACAAAGACATAAAAAAACGATATTCAGAAGTTTCAAGGTTGCAGTTCTTACAATAGTGCAGAAAATTGATTATATATATATATATATATATATATATATATATATATATATATAAGGCAAGATGTTTGTGTGTGTGTCTATTTATCTGCTTGTATTTCTGTATTTTTTTCAGCCCTTTTATTTTAGTTTTTGCTTCGCGTTTGACTCTAAGTAGGTATAATTTTAGTACTTAGTCTCAGCCATGATACCATTTACTCAGAGGACTTATTTAGCCTTCAAAATTCAGTTTACGACGAAAAAACTTATTTGATATCGATACCAGGAAATCAAAATTTGACTTACATCCATTCATTTTTCTTTCAGTCTACGTTTTCGCTTTAACTGGAAACAACTATTGCTTTTTAGTCTTTCGTGCCAACGTCCAAAGAGTCTGAGCTCCAGGACCATGGATTAGTTTTAAAGTTTTCATTACACCCGAGCAACGCCGGGCTATACTGCTAGTATATATATATATATATATATATATATATATACTAAGCGCGATTGGTAAATTGTCGCAAATATTCTTTAGGCTGAGTCTGAGCTCCTCGACCATGGATTAGTTTTAAAGTTTTCATTACAGCCGAGAAACGCCGGGCTATACTGCTAGTACTGATAAAAACCAATATCTTTCCTGTTCTCCAACTATCGCCCTTTTTCCTTTAATCCGTCCATTTGCAAGCAGTACTTTTAAGAAACTGTTAACGTGTTACTTGACAGCAGTTCATATTATACGATTCATTTCTAATACCACCAAATGCAAAGCATGACTTTTCTTAGGAACGAAGGCCTGCTTTTGAGGTGGCTAAACTTGGCTCATGTTTCTTACCCCGGGATCTTTTTCACTGAACATTGTTGGAAAAGATCCATTTCTTATCACCCGTCACAATTTGCTTCAGAGAGACTCTGTAATGAACAAAACAAGTTCTAGATTTTAAAATTCAAATACTAAGCACTGTCTCATTGATTTTGTTAAGAATAAACGAATTTTCTCGAATGTACAAACTTTGCTTATCACACACAAAACTCGTTAATTTTCACATCTCGGTGCGAAATGTTTTTCAGGCAATAGAAAACTAGGAAACAACTAAAAACAAAATAGAAAGGCCAAAATCATATCCGGAAGTGAATTCCCAAATGACCTGTTCAGAGCCCCTACAAACGATATAAAATACGGGACAAGACGACTGTCGTCAAAGAGAAATGAGACGAACGTAATTAACACGTCCCTTGACAAACGTTAAGCGATCGTTATTATTGTCTCCATCTTTCTCACCATTCACCCTGAGCGATAACTTCAAAGACAATCCTACCCAACAATAAATGCTCATACATACATACACACATACGTTCCTGCCTACGTACACATAAACTCATTCTTGCAAGTACTACTACGAACTCTTGATACCCTTAACTTCTCAATACTGTTTCTCATAAACTTTTAACTTCTACCAATTCATGTTATTCTTTTCCATTAATAAATTTCTATTTAAATAAACGAAAGGTATACTTTTATTTTTCCACACATTCCAATCTCCAACCTTCTGATAATAGCGAATAATTGTAAAGTTGTAGGGAGTTCGGTTATGTTTAACACAAGGCCAATTCAATAAACATTAATTATCTCCCTACATCTACCCACCCTTTAATTGCGTTTATACAGCAAGTCCCAAATAGAAATTGTTGTAACTCTAAAAGCTTACTGCGTGAATAATCACCAAAACGGAGGTTGGGAATAATAGTATATCAACAAGTACAAGACTCTCACGCTGCGTGAAGTAGATACAGTGCTAGTGAACTGCTAGTCAGTCTGATCACTTCTCTTTTCTCCAATAGTGTGTAGGTATTTAAGAGGATAAGAACATCCCATTCCTGTATATAGGTAGGTATACAACAGAAATGCGTTCAAAAAGATTCTTTTCACTCAGATAATGTTGTACCCAAACATCGTAGTGGTTTGAGTACCCAATCCTCACTAAGTGGTCAGGGATTTTGATTTAGTGTTTTCTGTTCAGTCAGTCATGTCTCTTTCGAGACATGATCGCCCAAAGCGTGTATCACGAATGTCACTTAACTGACTGATTGTCGACCAAGGCTATAGAACCGAATCTGTTCTGCTATTTTCTGGGCAGAGGATTTTCTCGCAGTAGGTTGTCATAAGTTATGAGGTAGACTGATTGCCGACTAAGGCTATAGGAAACAATTCAATTATCTATTGACCAAGGCTATAGAACCCAATCTGTTCTAGTATTTAAATCATAGCTGAAAGGAAGAGACAAATTAATTCCTTTCCCAAGGGTCAGTCAGTCAGTCAGTCAGTCAGTCAGTCAAGTACCATACATGAAGATTATCCCACAGTAGGTTGCCATTACTTTCTGCAGTAGACTGGTTACCAGCCAAGGCTAAAGTACCCAATATGTCCTGTTATTTAACCCATAACTGGAGGGAAGAGACGGATTAATAACTTTCCCAAGGGTATTTGTGCGTAAGTTAATGCAAGAAATTCAACTGGAATTCGAACTCGGCTCCCCGATTTCTTATTTCAAGCCGATATCCACTGCACCCCCAAAAGGTTGTGCAACAAAATGTTTCATATTTAGTTTTTTTAAAATATTCCTCGTTTTTCACATGTTCCTTCCGTGGTATTCTTAGCATTTTTATGGAATATCAAGTCTTCTCTTCGTTTTGAAATTGTCTATCATTCACTGTCATAACAGAGAGTTGATATTGAATAGTAGGTCAGGTTACTTTTCTTTAAGAAAAAAATCCTGATTCTTAGGACTTTCTTTGGTTTAATTAGTATTCAAATAACATCTTGAAGCTACAAGACAAAAATTAGAACATGAAAAAATACAAACACAAACTAAATATACATATTTAAACTGCGGAATTAAAAAATATTTTCAAGATCTTTCTGACATCTTTTTGACATCTTTTTGACATCTTTTCCCTTGCAGTTTTATTTCTGATTTAAAAAAAAATTAAATTCAGCAAATTTTACTCTTTTTTAAAACTCTTTCCTTTCTCTTTTTCTAACTGTATTTGTTTTTTTCACGTATTGTCTTTAATTCCTTTATCTTCTGCTTTTTATTTTTCCCCCTTTTTCCACGAATTTTCAGGCTTTGGCAAACCCATCGACGTTCATATTTCAGATCGCACACCAGGATAGGCCGCTATCCCGTCCATCTGCTCGCCTCTAAATTTCAGTCCCCGCCCTTGCGGCTTTCCCCACAAGGATTTCTTCTTTCTGATCTTCTTCGTGTGACTTATGGCTTTGTCGGTGTCGTAACGCCTGACGCGGTCGGCTCTAATTTGTAAGATCTCGCGTCAATGCCAGAGATAAGAGTCGGCGATGTGGATAAGGCCCGTTCTGCCGGACGTCTAGCGTTTCTCCACTGTTTAATGAATGTTTCAAGTGAAAATATTGTTTAGAATTATAGGTGCAGCTGTTGTAAACATGTCAGGAAAGAGAAAGTCGTTCGCACGCACACAATGTTTATGGTTGCCGGACAGGTAATGCAGAAGGTGGCAAAGATGGAGGCGGATAACGATACACGTACACACAGAGAGAAGATTCAAACTTGGATACGAAACCAAGCATCTTGGCTCTAATCCACGCAATTACCTCGCTTTGCAAGCGAATCACTTTCTTGACGGTTTGTCTGTTCGTCATTTTCTATCGAGTTTGTTGTATAGTTGCCAGCGACAGGATTCTAAGAGTCAATCCGTCGCCTGCAATGGCAAGTAGAGGTTAAGGAGAAGACTAGATAAGCGCTTCTTGTGAGACAGCTGTGTCTGCAATATTTTTCACTAGTCGAGAATTACTACATATATCTTAAAAATTACTGAAAAAAAAAAAAGACTAATAGTAAAGATAGGATACTTGTTTTCCGAGCAACAGTTCATCTATTGTCTGCTTCACGATCAATCGCGGTCTTTTGGACAGGAGTAGAGGTCTAGCCGTTGTTTCATGTTTTGAATTGGGTTTCTGGTTCGTTCTAAAGCTTATTTAAACTCTGTGAGTTGTGGTGCAGTGGATATCGGTTCCGAACGAGAAATCGGAGAGCCGAATTCAAATTCCAGTTGAAATCGTTGCATTCACTTACGCACAGTTACCCTTAGGAAAGTTATAAATCCTACGCTTCTACTTTCAGCTATGGGTTAAAAAGCAGAATAGATTGGGTTCTATTGCCTTGGTTGGCAACCAGTCTACCGCAGAAAGTAATGGCAACCTACTGCGAGAAAAGCTTCTGTCAACTCAGACATGTCACTTTTGAGTCATGATCGCCCATCCGTGGATCACGTATGGTTCTTAACTAACTGACTGATCCTTCTAAAGTCTTCGATTAAAAAGTGAAATATTTATTTACATTTTTTCTCCCTCAATAAGTTCACTTATTGTCCGATTTACAATCTTTCCACTCCTTTTGAAGAGGAGTAGAAGTTTTTTTCTATTATTTCCCGTTTAGGCTAGGTTTTCCCATTACTTCTAAAGTCATGATTTTGTTTTTTATGTCTACGTTTTTTAGTTTGTTCTCCTGACTTTACGCTACACATGAAGAAATTCTAAAACAGACTAACACACAAAATAAACAGTTTTCAAAGAAAACGGTCAAATTCTCTTCATTTTAATATCTCGTGACTTTACACGACACATAAAGAAATTCTAAAAACTAAACTATTCTGTTGATCTTTTGAAATGATTTGTGAGCGTCTTTGTGGTTGCCAACACTGTTTGTTTATAGATACGTAATTTAGAATAAAGCTCATTTCGTCTTTTTGTCTTCATAAAGTCCATCACAGGACGAAACGCGTAAGCGATTTAAAATACAGTTTTCCTCGTGTCTTTATTTTATTTAACCATATATATATATATATATATATATATATATATATATATATATATATATATATTGGTCATTTAAGTCATATATATATATATATATATATATATATATATATATATAATTCCAAGTGAAGAGGACTCAAGGTTTTTTTATATTTTGAGTGCTCTGGCATTTATTTTATTATAAACAGTGCTCAATATAATGAGTATTATAGAGCTTAATATAATATAATATAATTATATGGTTATGTCAATTTTTCATTATATAATTATATTATATATATATATATATATATATATATATATATATATATATATATATATATATATATATATGCTGTTAAATATAAGAGACAATGAATGTCTGTTATGTTTAATCATGAGCCGTTCTAAACGTCGTATTTTTGCTTTAATTTCAGTTGAAAATAAAAACAAAAATTCTTCAACATTTGGATAATTATTTATTGATTTTATTCTAAGCTTTCGGCTCACATGAGCCATCTTCAGAGAGGTAGTTTAAACTGAAATATAACATCCACCATCACCATCACCAACGATGTTATTTTATGTTGACATAAAACTCCGCTTGGCAACGGCAATAGTTACCAAAAATAATAAACGCAGTTCTTAAATTTGCGATGCAGTTTTATGACGTCACACTGCGTGATAGCGCGAAATGACAACAAAGCCATGTAGTCAAATGCAATGTAATATGTTATTTCCTGTTTTAAAGTTGATTTTATTGAGTGTTGTTTGTTTTGATTTGATTTACATGGCCTCTAATATCTGCAGGTTCCTCTTACTGTGTGTATGAGTAAGTATCACCGTATTGTTGACCAAAATCTGTTTGATATTATTTACATGTTTATGTTGTTCAGAGAAATGTTGTTTAATAGTACTCTGATCAGAAAGATGACATGTAAGTCTACGGGAGAGCGTGGTTGTAGTAAAACCAATATATGTACTAGGTTTTTTATTAGTATCAAAGATGCAATCTCTGAATGAGCATGTAAATTGGTACACTACATTGGTTTTTTGTATAAAATTTAGTTTAGTGCTTGTTGGGTTATTTTAGACTATGAGGTCAGTTGTTTTAAACTTTTATAATGTACTCGATATACTAAATTTAAGTTACATGATGCCGCAGCAAGAAATTTCAATGGAACCTCATAAAACTTCTAATGCACATAGCCAAACAGGAATTACAACAATTCAACTCTGAAATTGTACATATTAAAGGATTCTTACAGTCTTCTACCACAAGTGAAAAATTCAAGGAAATATTGGATTTATTATGCAACACAAAAGGAACATGAGTCCCAGAAACAAGTCATCCAAGAAAAAGCTAAACAAATTATATAAAGGAAAAATACTTTCACCAAACATCAATGACAACTTCATTAACCTATCGGATTACCAACTTACTCCAGATGAAATAGAATTCCTTAATCTCGGACCAAATTTTCATGTCGCACAGAAACCTAATTCAATGTTTAAACAAATAGAAATTGAAGCTTTATACCAACAAATACTTCAACTTGAACAGGACAGCCATATTACTACACAGGTAGGCTTAAAAGAATTACTCAAAGCTGAATCAATCAAACACCGTTACCATAAAGATCCTAATGATATTATAAATATGCCTCTCATAAAAGCAGCCACACATCTCAAAAATAACAAAAATATTTTCATCCGACGTGCCGATAAAACCAATACATTTGTTATTTTAAACAGACAGGAATATCACTCCAAATTACAGGCCATTCTGGACGATCACAATAAATTTAAAAAATTAACTAGTAATACCACAACCCAACTTAAAAAACATATTAATAAACTTATTACTGCAAACAATGCTGAAATAGGATCCTATAAAATTCAAAAGATTATAGGTGACTATCAGTCCGGCTACCTTTATGGAAATGTAAAAATCCATAAAAAAGATTATCCCCTCCGACCTATTATTTCTCAAATACCCACACCAATATATAACCTTTCCAAAACACTTAACAAACTAATTACTCCCTATCTTCCTGGTAAATATAGTATTAATTCCACGGACGAATTTTTACAGATTCTCCATTCCGTAAAACCTAAGAATCAAATAATTGCATCTTTGGATGTCCAAAACTTATTCACAAATGTTCCCGTCCAGGAAACTATTGACATCATTATCCGTGATGCATACAATCAACTACTCTCCCATCAATCAATATTAAAGCCACTATATTAAAAAAAACTATTATTAGCATGCACTACACAAGTATCCTTTCACGATCCCTTAGGCAATATTTATACACAAATAGATGGTATTGCGATGGGATCTCCTTTAGGTCCACTCTTTACTAATTATTATATGGCAAATCTAGAAAATGAAATATTTAATGACAACAATAAACCCTCTATATATGTAAGATACATAGATGACATCTTTGTTTTAGCTAAGAATATCGATCAAATTAAATATCTTAAAAACAAATTTGAAAGTCACTCCGTCCTCAAATTTACATTAGAACTTAATATTAATAAAATTCCATTCCTTGATGTATTCATTGATTCTAGCACACATAAATTTACCACTTCTCTATATAGGAAACCGACTAGCATAAATTCGTGTCTTCTTAATTATAATAGTGAATGCCCCCAACGATATAGGTTAGCTGTTATAAAAAATTACTTCAACGCACACAAATGATATCTTCTTCCAAATCTATATTTTATAAAGAATTACACAATATTAAGCAAACACTAGTCAATAATGGATTTCCTAACTCCGTTATTGATCCACAAATTAAAATGTATCTCAACAAAATTAACAATAGCTCTAACAATAATGAAAATATTAATAATAATGGTTTACATCAAAATAAACATAACACTATTAACTTATACTATTGCAACCAAATACATAATAATTACAAACAAGATGCAAAAACTCTCAAAAACATAATACGAAGAAATGTTAAACCAGTGGAAAGTAATAATCAACTTAAACTCATTATATATTAAAAAAAGTTTAAAACAATTGACCTCATAGTCTATAATAACCCAACTAGCACTAAACTAAATTCTCTACAAAAAACAATGTAGTGTACCAATTTACATGCCCATTCAGAGATTGCATCCTTGATACTAATAAAAAAACTAGTACATATATTGGTTTTACTACAACCACGCTCTCCCGTAGACTTACATGTCATCTTTCTGATCAGAGTACTATTAAACAACATTTCTCTGAACAACATAAACATGTAGGTAATATCAGACAGATTTTGGTCAACAATACGTTGATCCTGACTCATACACACAATAAGGGGAACCTTCAGATATTAGAGGCCATGTAAACCAAATCTAAACAACCAACACTCCAAAAAATCACCTTTAAATCCGGACATAACACATTACATTGCATTTGACTACATGGCTTTGTTGTCATTTCGCGCTATAACGCGGTGTGACGTCATAAAACCGCATCGCAAATTTAAGAACTGCGTTTATTATTTTTGGTAACTATTGCCGTTGCCAAGCGGAGTTTTATGTCAACACAAAATAACATCGTCGGTGATGGTGGATGTTATAATATTTCAGTTTAAACTACCTCTCTGAAGATGGCTCATGTGAGCCGAAAGCTTAGAATAAAATCAATAAATAATTATCCAAATGTTGAAGAATTTTGTTTTTATTTTCAACTGAAATTAAAGCAAAAATACGAACATAGCAGGCATTGTCTCTTATATTTAACAGCATATGTTTAGAAAATTACTTGCTGCCTCGATATACTATATATATATATATATATATATATATATATATATATATATATATGTTATAAGAAAGTAAAAGAACAGGTAGATTAAAACCCACTTCAAGCATTTATTATATATATATATATATATATATATATAATAAATGCGTGAAGTGGGTTTTAATCTACCTGTTCTTTTACTTTCCTGTAATATATATATATATATATATATATATATATATATATATATATAGTACATGACTTAAATGGCCAATACATACATACATATATATATATATATATATATATATATATATATATATATATTATATATATATATATAAAATTTTATTTTATTTTGGTCATTTAAGTCATATACTCTCTCTCTCTATATATATATAGTATATGCTAGCAGTATAGCCCGGTGTGCTCGGGTGTAATGAAATCTTTAAAACTAATCCATGGTCCTGCATCTCAGACTCAGCCTAAAGAATATTTGTGTGAAGTTTAGTAAGAATCGGATAAAAATTGTGGATTTGTATAAAGGACATACAGACAGATGAATAGACACACACACACACACACACACACACACACACACACACACACACACACACACACAAATATCTTGCCTTTTATACAGATATATTATCGTTTTCGGCACTATTGTAAGAACTGCAACCTTGAAACTTCTGAATATCGTTTCTTATGTCTTTGTCTATGAGTGTATCAAATTTGATTAAAATCGGACCACTCCTTCTCTAACCCGATTTTTTCGATTATCGATATTTATCGGGGGTACCTTGACACAAAACCTAGCTAACAACACTCGCAGGCGCTTATAGTACAACTGTGTAAATTTTCAAGAAAATCGGTTCAGCCGTTTCGCAGTCTATAGGTAACTGACACTCACACACAAAGTTCCATTTATAAATAAGTATATATATATATATATATATATATATATATATATATATATTATAAGAAAAAAGTGAAAGAACAGGTAGATTAAACCCTACTTCAATCATTTACTTTCATAAACAGTGCTCTATACGAAGTAGAGTTTGAGTTTGAATTCCGGTTAACGGCATATCAACACCTCTGTGGGTTATTTAATGCCGAAAACGTTGGGTTTAAAGGTATTTTTTTTATTGTTCGGTTATAGTGAGAACGTTGATTTAGTCAGATTTTGATGAAGAATTTTGTTTATTTCTTTCATTTTATAAAATTGAAGATGACTTGTAGCTTGGTATTCAAAAATGTATTGCTGGTAATAATTATTTTTCTTTCAAAAATGTTTTGTTGGTAATATTTTTCATTTAAAAATGTCTATTTTCTATAAATATCTATTTTTATGTATATATTTCTATAAGAATCTATTTTTAAACTTTCATCGTGTTTCGAGCTTAACTATTTTCCCATAGCTGGGACCCTAACAGGTGCTACCACTTCGGGTCAGAGTGGACCTGGGAACAACAGCAAATAAAAGTTGTTTCTATACTGCCCACAACCTCCCAATTAGAGGCCTTGATGCCGGAACGAAGTAGAGCTTAATATTGTATTTGTTTTTTTACAGTGGTTGTTAAAAGAATTATATCACTACAGAAAAATTTTCATGTTTTAGCACAATACTGTTCTTCTTAAGGTGATAGTTTAAAATAAATTGGGAAAATAATTTATTTAGATGAATTCATGGTTATTTATAAACTGAAGGTGTTGTAGTAGAAGGGTAGGTAGAGAATATATTTGTAGTTGTATCAATATTTTTCTACCCATTTAAATAATATATGGTCCCACTAAGTATCTTACCCACGTTTTTTTATAATCTAATTAAATATAATATTCCATTTATAACTTATGCTTTAATATAATTTAGAGATTAAAATTTATTTTACTAAAATAAATGACCCATACAATACTTATTCGGTTTTCTTAACTACAATACACCTTAGTATACCATGATTATTTAATTCTAACCTAAACATTCCAACCCCTTTACCCATGAGGTAGTACAAAATCAAATTAACCCGCTCTTAAAAATTATTGTCTACCCATTTAAATAATGTATGGTCCTACTATGTATCTTACCCAGACAAAATTAAAAAGTGACATGACTTGACATAAGAAAATTCTGCTTCCTTTCGCAACTCAAATCTTTAACTCCATAGTTACCAAATTCTTATTTTTGATTGAACAATATTGACACAACTACTTACCCATTGTACTGTTACCCTTCAGTTTTTCAATAACCGTGAATTCATCTTATATTTTCTAAATAAATCATTTTCACAATTTTATTTTAAACTATCAGCTGAAGAAGAACAATACTGTTCTGAAACATAAAAGTTTTTGTGTAGTGATATAATGCTTTCACAAACCATTGTAATAAAAAACAGATAACGACCTTTCTTATAATAGAGAGGATATATATATATATATATATATATATATATATATATATTCTTCACAACTCGACGACATAATTATTGAAAAAATAATAATAAAACTCTGTTAATGAGCAAACACGCGGCAGGAGCTTTAATAACTGGTAGTAAAGTTTAATAACTAGTAGTAAAGGGAATAAACTGAGCCAACGCTGCCTCGTCACATTTCTCCTCTCTCCATCAGCATGACAGCATGACAGGAAGGATATATATATATATATATATATATATATATATATATATCCTTCCTGTCAATAAGAATTTCTACATTGCCTTGATAAAGTTTCTGAGAAGACGAAACGCGTCGGCTAAGTACTTGTTTTCATCTTGTCTCTTCGTATATATATATATATAGTAAAAAGAACCTTCAGATATTGGAGGCCACGTACATTAAATCCAAACAACCCACACTTAATAAAATCACTTTTAAATCTAGTCATAACACATTACATTGCATTTGAATATATGGTTCTGTTGTCATTTTGCGCTATCACGCGGTTTGACGTCATAGAACCGAATTGCAAATTTGCGAACTGCGTTTGTTATTTTTGGTAACTATTGCCGTTGTCTAGCGGAGTTTTATGTCACCACAAAATAAAATCGTCGGTGATGTTGGATGTTATTGTGTTACCGTCTTAATAACCTCTCTGATGATGGCTCATGTGAGCCGAAAGCTTAGAACCAAATTAATAAAAAATTATCCAAATGTTGGAGAATTTTTGTCTTTATTTTCAACTGAAATTAAAGCCAAAATACGACGCTTATAAAGCCAAAATACGACGTATATATATATAAAGCCAAAATACGACGTATATATATATATATATATATATATATATATATATATATATATATAAGGGTGTTATTATAAGATAGAGGATGATTTATCCATTTTTCCTTTCTTCCAGTAGGAATTGAGGTTCTTCTATCATCGGGTATACACATCTCCCCAGTCTTTTGAACAAGAGAAGTTTGTCCATGGTTTCCTGTTGATTTTGAGCTTCCGGTTTCTTTTAAAGCTTTTTTCTTTATGTTACCGTCTACCTAGATTGAAGTGAGAAAACAAGAGATTCAAACCAGGATAAAAAGAACATTCTATCTACTTGAACACGCACCTAATACATTTATGGGAACAAAGGCAAATTTTGCGATCACAGTTTAATGAGAAAATTGTGATAATTATTATTATCCATAAGATATTGTTGGGACACCCGCGCCTATTCGACTATAATGGACTATTCCATTACTATGTAAAGTAATGGTGGCATCTACGTAGGAGAGTGTGTCGAGCAGCCGATCGACAAGTCAGTCGTAGACTTCCGGTGACGACCCGGAAGTACCCATTGCTCATACTACGTTTTACGACGGTTGAGACGATTAACCTTTATTCTTGTATTGGATACTAATAACCTTTGGAAATACTATTTTCTCGGAATACAACAATTAACCTATTCCTGTTGTTGAGTTATTTATTCTTACTCACGACATAACAGATATATATATCCGGATATTACATTCCCAGATAAACGCAAGTTATACGGAGATATACGGATTAACAACTGAAAGTTTTTTTTAAATTTATCCTAGCCTCTGTATATGTGAAAAACTGTAACATAAGAATTTCTACATTGGCTTGATAAAGTTTCTGAGAAGACGAAACGCGTCGGCTAAGTACTTGTTTTCATCTTGTCTCTTCGTATATATATATATATATATATCCTCGTAAAGAGAACCAAAAGTGCTCAATACAATAAATATTGTAGAGCATAATATAATCATATAGTTAAATTTGTTTTTTAATTAAATATACATTGCGACACGGAAATTTCTGTGTTTCTAGAATTTTGCCTCGTCATTAGGCAATGTTAGATCATAGTTGTAAAATTGGTTTTTATTTAAATATAAGAAACAGTACGTTTGTTATTTATAGATATGGGAATTTAACTAATCAGAATAGAGATACACTTTTAGTCAAAAAATAAAAAATGTTATTTATAAATTAAAAGTTTTGAAGAATTAGAATAAAATACATTCTGAATCGAAATAAAAATAGTATATTTACTCAAAAGTCCCTTTAAGTTAGATCCAAAATATGAAATGTTTTCTTTCTTTCTTGCTTCATTTCTTTTCTTTTTTTCTTTTTTGTCTTTTGTTTTAGAAATGTTGGGATATGGAGAAAGCTGAGAGAAAAATTTTGTAACAATAATGGATACAACAACGGAAATAGGGTTTAGAGAGGGATGTTAAAAATTAGGTTAACAATTTTGCCTTTAAGATTGAAAGAAGAAATTATGAAATTAATACACACACACACACACACACACACACACACACACACACAAAGTTCCGTTTATAAATAAGTTTATATATATATATATATATATATATATATATATATATATATATATATATATATAGCCAGGTAATGAGAATCAACAGTTTTACAATTTCGAGTTCTCTGGCATTTACAAAACATTTAAATTTTTTATAATAATTAAATAGATTTATAAAAGATAGTATTATGATATTAAGAATTTTATTAGAATATAATAATAATATTAAAATAGATTTTATATAAAAAGAATAAAATGAATTTTAAACATTATATAATAAAGAAATGGATACTAAAAATAAAAAATATTCTTTATAAATTAAAAGTTTTGAAACATTAGAATAAAATGCATTCTGAATCGAAATAAAATATTTCCTCAAAAGTCCCTTTAAGTTAGATCCAAAATATAAAATGTTTTCTTTCTTTCTTCATCTCTACTTTTTACTTTTAGAAAATGTAGGGATATAGAGAAAGCTGGAAGAAAAAATTTGCAACAATAATGGATACATCAACGGAAATAGGGTCTAGACAGGGGTTTTAAAAATTAGGTTTGCCGTTAAGATTAAAAGAAAAAATCATTTTCAGAACAATGATCTAACATTGCTAATGACGATATAAGTCTCGAAACATAGAAATTTTCTTGTCGCAATGTATTTTTAATTAAAGAAAATTTAATTATGTATATATATATTAATATTATTATATATCTATTAATTAAAGACAAATTTATTATATATATATATATATTTATTATATATATATATTAATTAAAGACAAATTATTATTATTTAATATATATATATTAATTGTTAATTAATTATTAATTAATTATTAATTATTGATTAATTATAATTATAATTAATTATTATTTAATTCTTAATTCTTAATTATTTATATATATATTAATTATCATTATTATTTATTATATATATATATTAATTAAAGACAAATTTATCTATATATATGTATATAATTAAATTTGTCTTTAATTAATTTATATATATATATTCCACTTGTCTCTTTTTTGTTCATCTATCTATCTATCTGTATATATATATATATATATATATATATATATATATATATATATATATATTTGTGTGTGTGTGTGCGTAAGAGTGTATATTGAAATAGGGATATAGATCGTTAAAGAGAAATAAATAAATATTTAAGAGAGAGAGAGAGAGAATTATACATAGGAAGCTAGAGAGAGAAATCTTGAGATAGAGAGGTATGGTGAAACAGAAACTGAAGTAGATATTTGAAGCGAGTGAAAGAGAAATATACACCGATAATTGGGAAGAGAGCGAGAGAGAGAGAGAGAGAGAGAGAGAGAGAGAGAGAGAGAGATTATACATAGGAAGCTAGAGAGAGAAATCTTGAGATAGAGAGGTATGGTCAAACAGAAACTGAAGTAAGTAGATATTTGAAGCGAGTGAGAGAGAAATATACACCGATAATGGGTAAGAGAGAGAGAGAGAGAGAGAGAGAGAGAGAGAGAGAGAGAGAGAGAGATTATACATAGGAAGCTAAAGAGAGAAATCTTGAGATAGAGAGGTATGGTCAAACAGAAACTGAAGTAAGTAGATATTTGAAGCGAGTGAAAGAGAAATATACACCGATAATGGGGAAGAGAGAGAGAGAGAGAGAGAGAGAGAGAGAGTGAGAGAGAGAGAGAGAGAGCGTGTGTGTGTGTTGGTATGAAGAATAGTTTGTCAGGAATTCATAACGGATAAATGGGCGAAAAAAGGTTACAAAAATGGAAATAATTGTGTGAAAAGAAACATTTCATCGGGCGGAGGAAGATTACATGACTAGAAAACAGATTAAAAGTGATTAGACAGTCGTCGTATTAGAAACAAGAAAAAGAGACTGAATCGCAAATCGCGGCTCTTTTGCCCCAACCCCTCCGCGCGCTACACCCGATCAAATGGCCCACGGGTTATATAACTCAACTGAAATCTACAAGAAACAAAATTCAATACCCTCTTTTCTTTTACGCTGCGCACATATTCACTTTTCAACATCGACAGGGTCCCAAACCGTTTCTCCGGCCTTATAGATAATTAATTATTTTCCCCCCTACAACCAGTTTCTTACAAACAAAATGCTGTTCGCCGTCCGTCTTTCGCTATTTTATCTCTGTTTTCAAAACAGAGGTTCAGATCAGATATATTCCTTAGTTCCATCTAGAAAGCTCCATGGCACGTAAACAGATTCGACTCATTAACTCCATATTCCATTAGCAAGGAAGACGATTATTCACCAGAATTTTTACGTTTACTTTCAAAACGAAGCTGCTATCTATTAACCATCACAAACAATCGCTCCTAACCCCCATCAGGCTAGCCTCCCTGAAAGCAATACACTGCGCCTCCTTGGCCTAACTCTCTCAGCGGGCCTCAAGAGGAATGACTATATCAAACCCATAACTAAATCGGCTGCTAAGAAGGTCGGTTCACTCTGCAGGGCCAGGAACTTTTTCCTGTCTGAATCCATCCTGCACATATATAGATCTACCATCCGCCCGTGCATTGAATACTGCTGCCATATCTGGTCGGATATCCTTGCTATTCACCACGGGGTTCTTGACAAAATCTAACGGAGAATCTATAATGTGATCGATCCCCACTTGGCAGCTCAGATTCAGCCACTTTCTCACCGGCGTAATGTGGCTCCCCTGTGTCTCTTCTACAAATACTTTCACGGCTTCTGCTCCGATGAACTTAGCTCACTGGTGCCTCCTATTTATGAATTTACTCGAGCCACAAGACTAGCAACTAGGTCTCACCTTTTTACTGTGAAACCAATAAAATGTGAACGCAAATTCTACTCCATTAGCTTCTTTTCTTGCACTTCCCGCCTGTGGAATTCCCTTCCGTTTAATTGCTTCCCCGACAGCCACAATCTCCAAGAATTTAAATGTATTGTCGTCATCTCCTATCTGACTGACTCGCATGCTTTCTCTCATGCTCTTTTCTCAGTCCACTCTACTCTCCTCACACCAGTATTCTCACCCTTCTCTTACCCTCTACTTGACACCCCCTATAACCTGTCCATCTTTCTCATCACTTTCCTCTTATACGAGGGTCATTCAATAAATAAGGTCAATTTTTCTGGATAAGGACATCTACGAAGGTCATTCAATAAATAAGGTCAATTTTTCGGTATAAGGACATCTACGAGGGTCATTCAATAAATAAGGTCAATTTTTCGGTATAAGGTCATCGACGAGGGTCATTCAATAAATAAGGTCAATTTTTCGGTATAATGACTTCTAATACAGAAAGAAGCTTACTTTTTTTAATTTTTTTTCCTTTATTTCTTTTTCAAAGGGATTTAATTTTTTTGCAGATTGAAAAGAAACTTTGAAAGTTTTGGAGATTAACAAAAATGGCCAACCAAGAAGCATGCTTCAGGATTGAACAGAGGTCAGTTATCAAGTTTTTGGTTGCTGAAGGGTGCAGTTGAAATCTATAGCAGAATGTCAACTGTGTGTAGTGCTACATGTTTCAGCCAAAAAAATGTCTACAAGTGGGCTAAATTGTTTAAAGAAATTCGAAAGTGACGATGAAGTCAAAAGTGACGATGAAGTCAAAAATCACGATGAGTGATTGGCTGAGACATCAGTCCAAAGATTTTTACACTGAGGGAATACGGAAGCTTGTGCACAGATGGAAAAAGTGCGTGACACTCCTGGGAGACTACGTTGAAAAATTAAAAAAAAGTAAGCTTTTATCTGTATTAGAAGTCCATATACCGAAAAATTCACCATATTTATTGAATGACTCCCGTCGCACCAGTGGCAGTAAAATGCCTTGCTTGGGGGGAAATGATTAAAAAAAATATCAGAAACCTCTTCACTGAGGCCGGCTGTAACAGAAGGTCGATTATTTAATGCGGGAATTCCGAGTTCTTAAGCTTTGGCAAAATTTTCCCGTAGACCTTGCAAAAGGCAGGGCAGGGCTCCTGTCTGTCATTCATTTATACAAGCTCGGGACATATATTTACTCCCCATTTTGCTTTATCCATCTTGCCATGGGTTTGTCTTGTATATTTTCCATGACTACTTTCCACATTGAAGGCCAAAGAAATTTCGACTCTTTCTGATTCTAAACATAAGGGTCCTTTTTGTTTCCCTAGTTTCTTTAAAGCTCCAATATTGCTTACATACCCGTCTATGCTATTCTCAGCATCCTTCTGTAGAACCACATCTCTGTTACTTCAGATGTTTTTCAACTGTGAAGAAACTGTTCAAAGTTTTTTTTTCCTAACACGATTTTTCCTGTTTCTTTATTAATCTGATTGTACTAAATCTTTCAGAAATATCGATCGTTTTCTTTTTTTGTCAAAATACAATCGTTGTTTATATATATATATATATATATATATATATATATATATATAAGTGGTTTAAACTAATGGATATATATTCCACAGTTTAATATTTACTTTTTATAAAAAGTGCTCAATACAGAAGTAGAGCATTTATCGATATATAGTTGTTATTATTGTTAAGATAATCGCATCCTGCAACATAAAGGCTATCAAGTTTCCGTGTTCAATATACTATCATCAGCCAGTGAAATGTGGTTCATTTACTGGCTCATATATATATATATATATATATATATATATATATATATATATATATATATAAATTAGAGAAAATTTTCAAAAGTCAAAGGTGTCGGATGTACATTTCGACATAGGATCTCTAATAGAGACTCTACATCACGTCAGCGACATTGTTTTTTCCAAATGGCGAAGGCCCTGGGGTAGAGTGTGGAGGGGTTTTAGGTTAACAACGGTCACAAAGTAGAAAAGGACAGAGCTGGTAGTCGCGGGGTTATAGGGTGTTGAAATGGTATATTTAGGAAGGGGAGGAATAGGAGTTCATATTTTATAAAGATAGACAACTAAATGAGTTAAATTACTTTTTAAAGTTAAGATTTTGGGCTGTTTGAAGAGATGCATTTAGGCGAGAAGGAATGGGTTTCAATATAAGAGTTTAAAATTTTTTATTTAAGTTTATTTGATTAAAACTTTTAGGTAGAAGCGAGCTAAATGCCAATTACAGGACGTTATCAGTTTAAAAATTATTAGAGAAAAAATTAGAGAAATATATATATATATATATATATATGTGTGTGTGTGTGTGTGTGTGTTAACCAAGGAAAAAGGGGTTTAGTAAAAGAATCCATATTTTCTAAAGATAGGCAATTAAAGGAGCTTGGGATAGGAAGGTAGGGGGTTTAAAATACTTTTTAAGGTTAACGTTAGGGTAAAATTAAGATTAAAACTTAAATTGAATCCTTTTAATTTATATTCTAACATCTAGTCAACGGGGATTTAAATTCTAAATTTAAGTATTCGAAAGATTTGCCTTGTGGCGGCACTTACAATATATATATATATATATATATATATATATATATATTTTGATAAGGAAATTTATATGTATATATATATATATATATATATAGATTTTGATAAGGAAATTTAAAATAAGAAAACTAAACTTAATAAAAATGCCACCATATTAGATGATTGTGAAGGGATGGGAGTTTATTAGCTTTTAAAATAATTGTGGGTATAGACTAATGAATATTGGGGCAAAGTGTAGCGATGTATACCAAAGAGGAAGTGTCATTTGTTTAAATAAGAATGAAACAAACCTGAACTAATGTATTATTCTTAGATGCGACGAGATTAAAAATAAGAACAATATATTTATATCTATAAAATGGATATGTCTGCGTGTGCATATGTGTGTGTGTGTGCTTCTGCGTCTATATTCTAACGGTTGGAGATCGCCCCTTTTTACACACTCAATGGACTCGTCCAAGGCATACAAATAATCCTGCCTACAGAGAACGAGGATGTCTGTAGTGCGTTAGAGATTTGTTGTTGATAGAGTTGTAGTGCTTGTCAGAGCAGTTGAACCACCGCTCGTTGGTCAGCAAGAATATAGACTTACTTCTTTGTATATATTTGACTTCTACTAACAAGTATTCCTGAATCTACTAACCGTGTACAGGTTGTATATCCTTTTTTTCGATATACTTACAATTTTCCTCTCATATCTGTTTTGTGTTATTATATTGTGTGGTTTTCTAAACAAGAATCCACAACTCTACTCCTCCGAAACCCTTGGTCCGATTTCAACCAAAATTTGGTTACTTGTCGATCATGAAATGAATCTTTGATATACGCCAAAATCTTTTCAAATCGATTTAAAGGGGACGGCAGAAATAACCGAAACGCTCAGAATTTACGAACTCTTCTCCTCCAAGACGCCTTATGCGAATTCAACTAAAATCGAATAACTTGGAGATCAAGGTCTGAATCAAGGTACAGGTTCGTCAAAAATTAGCGACAAACATAATTTTGGGTAGTCTTTTGCGCACTTTCATGCATTTCTCCGAGACGCTTCACTCAAACTCAACCCAAATCGAGTCACTGTTAGATCAAGGTCTGATGCCTTGATATGCGAACAAAAAATTCAATTGACACACAGGGTTTGGTAAAATTTAATGGAAAATATTACTTTTTTCTACCTTATCATATGCCATAACAATGTCACGTTTTCTACAAGGTGCCAGCCCATCCACTTCTTCCGTGTCTCAACGTCATCGCATCATATTACAGGCTTTCGTAATGTCAGCCTTCGTTATTCCAATTGTACATATATCATTGTTGTTTCTTGACAAAACTGACCAAGCATGAATTTCGATTTAGAAATACAACAAAAACCAATACTTCGAATTTTTTTAACTCATGCGTCACGGCAACCTTATACTGGAGCTTTTTGAATAAACAATTGAACCTACCATTTCAACATAACCACTAAAAAAACCCTAGCAACGCCAGATTATATATATATATATATATATATATATATATATATATATACTAGCAGTATAGCCCGGCGTTGCTCGCATGTAATGAAAGCTTTAAAACTAATCTATGGACCTGGAGCTCAGACACTTTAGATGTTAGCACGAAAGACTAAAAAGTAATAGTTGTTTCCAGTTAAAGCGAAACCGTAGACTGAAAGAAAAATGAATGGATGTAAGTCAAATTTTGATTTCCCGGTATCGATATCAAATAAGTTTTTTTCGTTGCAAACTGAATTTTAAAGGGTAAATAAGTCCTCTGAGTAAATGGTATCTAAGAACTACAATTATACCTACTTAGAGCCAAACCCGAAGCAAAAACTAAAATAAAAGAGCTGAAAAAGATACAGACATACAGGCAGATAAACAGATACCTACACAAACAACTTGCCTTTTATATATATATATATTATCGATTTTCTGCACTATTGTAAAAACTGCAACCTTGAAACTTCTGAATATCGTTTCTTATGTCTTTGTCTATGAGTGTATCAAATTTGATTAAAATCGGACGACTCCTTCTATAACGCGATTTTTCGATTTTCCATATTTATCTGGGGTACCTCGACACAAAACCTAGCTAAGAACACTCGCAGACGCTTATAGTACAACTGTGTAAATTTTCAAGAAATCGATTCAGCCGTTTCGGAGTCTATAGGTAACGTACACACACACACACACACACACACACACACACAGAGACAAAGTTCCATTTATAAATAAGTTTATATTTATATATATATATATATATATATATATATATATTGAGGTGACTTAGATAATAAAAATGCTTAGATAGATATATATCTAAAGTTCAAACTAGAAACTTTTTAATAACGCGTTTCGTTGACTGAGGACAGATTTGGAGATTTTATTTCGTTACTTTGTATGCAAAGTTACAAAATAATATGTCGATATTTACCTTGATATGATGAAGTCTCTCAGGGAACGAAAAGCAATATTTTCCGTTTTTCATTTACTTATTTTATCTCTGGGTTTAGGTTATTTTTTTACTAATATCATCTTGAGGTTTAAGTTCTTTAGGTTTTCAAATGATGACTGGATTCGTTAAATGTGCAATTTTCATCGTCATCAGCTTAAGTTGCACCACAACACAATACTCTCACTTCCATATTTTAACTTATAACTTCGGTCGAAAATGAGGACAAAACTGGAAGTAGCGGAAATGTGGTTCTACAGAAGGATGCTGGGGATATCAAGGACTGAGCATGCAAGCAACGATCAGGTGTTCGAAAGAATGGCACCAAAAAGGAAATTAATACTGAGCACCAGGAAGAGACAACTGAAGTTCCTGGGACACGCAATGAGCAAGGAGAGCTTGGAGAACCTGATACTGACTGGCCAGATAGAAGGAAAAAGAGACAGAGGAAGGTAGCGGATAACATATTTGTAGGGCCTGATCAGGTCGATGACGGAACGGGGGTTGTGAGGTGTAATAGGAGCCACAAGGGATAGGGAGACGTGGAGAACCACGATCGCCTACGTCCTGAAGGGACAGGGCACATAGAAGTAGAAGAATACTGTTGTACCTCACCTAATTCAATGTTCAGTGGATCGGCAACTTCTAGAGTCAAACACAATATGTGACTGATAACACTTAGTTTGTAGATTAGCATTATTTTTCTCCGAGCAAATAGACTTCATAAGGATAGATAAAGAATTAAGCAAGCATGCGACATTTCATAGGGACCCAAGGCAAGGACGCACCTCCCCCACTCCTAAACCCATATATATATATATATATATATATATATATATATATATATGTATAAAACTTTATTTGTTTTGAACATTATCTTTAATGTCTGTTAATAGCAATTTCGTAAATTTCCGTATAACTAAAATCTAAAATTAATAAACTCATTAGTGCCAACAACGCTGATCAGAATTCCTTAAAACTCCCTAAAATTATTGGTGACTATAAACCTGGTTACATATACGGAACCATAAAAACTCATAAACCTAACTATCCTCTCCGCCCTATCATATCCCAAATTCCTACTCCTGTATACCAGTTAACTAAACATATTAACCAGCTTATCACACCCTACCTTCCGAGTAAATACAGCATAAAGTCAACCCTAGAGGCAATCCAAATCCTCAAGAGTGAAAATCCTAATAATGAAATCATAGCTTCACTTGATGTGGAAAACCTTTTTACTAATGTACCCGTCAGTGAAACTATTGATATAATTATAAGAAATGTTTACAGTAATCCTTCATTACCCCCACTCAAAATTAATCCCAACATCCTAAGAAAAATTCTACTAGCTTGTACTACTGAAGTGCCTTTTGTTGATCCAAACAACACTATATATATACAACGTGACGGAGTCTCCATGGGTTCAGTGCTTGGTCCGATTTTTAGTAATTTCTACATGTCTAACCTTGAAAATACTACCTTTGCAAAATTTACAAAACCATCAATATATCTAAGATATGTTGATGATATCCTACTATCAATTAAAAATACTAATGAAATCTTACAACTTCAAAAACAGTTTCAAAATAACTCAGTTTTAAAATTTACTTATGAACTTAGCAAAGATAACAAAATTCCTTTTCTTGATATATTAATTAACACTGACAACAATAAATTTACTATCTCACCGTATCAAAAACCTACTAATAAAAATCCCTCCACACTCAATTATATTAGTGAATGCCCCCACTATTACAAAATAGCCATCATAAAAAATCTATTATACCGTGCAAAAGTCAATTCATCTTCAAATCAGATCTTCTACAGTGAACTAAAAAACATAAAACAGACACTCATCAATAATAATTTTCCCAACTACATAGTTGATGAACAAATACATTACTTTCTTAAAAAGCTTAACATGGAAAAAACAACACATGATACTAACCCAACCAATCCTAAACATATCACTCTCTTATACCGTAGCCAGATGCACTCCAACTACCAACTAGATGAAAACATCCTAAAAAAACTCATAAATACTAATATTTCTCCGACAGACTCTAACAAAAGAATTAAGTTCATTATATATTACACTAAATCCACTACATCTAATTCATTTGTCCGCAACGACTCTTCCCCCACCGTTAGTGATTTGCAAAAGACCAATGTAGTATATAAATTCATATGTCCATTTAGAGAATGTATCTCTAACAACCTCAATAATATCTACATCGGCCACACCACAAATTCGCTCTCACGGCGTCTGACGTTGCACTTAAATAAAAATTCAAATATATTCCGTCATTTAGAACAACACGGTTATCAACGCACACTTCTGAGACAAACGCTTGTTGATAACACGTACATACTCAAACAAGAAAATAATAAGCAGAAACTAAAAATCCTCGAAGCACTCTACATTAAACAGTTTAAACCTGGTTTGAATACAATCAATTTCGATATTTCCAACAACGTACTCAAATGTCTGTAATCAGACCAGGGACCACAACACCACTATTTTGTCACTGTCTTCGGCCATCCGCCACGGTAGGGATGGACTTATATTTTCAATTCAATTATCTTTATTGTTAATAGCTTAAATGTTCTATGTTTACTGTGTGTTATTATTTACTCTTTGATAATGGCTTATGTGAGCCGAAAGCTTAGACCTGATAAAAAATTCAACAAATACTGTGATTTTTTGTTGTCTTTTAACGACATCACCATCAAGTATATCAGACGGTATGAACGGATCCTACACAAAATTAATAGACAAAACTTGTCTATATTATTCAATGAAACCTGCATTAATGAAAAAATGCTGCCAAAATACACACAATATATATATATATATATATATATACTATAGTCATCCGCAGACAGATCTGTTTCGCTGTATTACAGCTCTTCAGTACGGCTTAGACTCCGTTCGATTCCTAACCCAGGATTGAAACCCGACCAAATCGGCGTCAGTCGGTGATTCTACCACTAGGCCACGAGGCAGAAGAAGGCAGGCTTTTTAGCGCGTATAAACACGTCCAATAGCTAGAGTCCTCCAATTTATTATCGAATGAGCGATGCGTATATGCCGGGGTAGCTACTGTTTACAAAGCCTCCCACTCTTCCAGAGTGCTTAATCAGGGTGTGAGAGCATAAATACTATAGTCATCCGCAGACATCTGTTTCGCTGTATTACAGCTCATCAGTACGGCTTAGACTTCGTTCGCTTCTTAACCCAGGATTGAAACCCGACCGAACTGAAACCCACCGAGTGGAACATGATCCTTAACATAGGTGAACACACACACACACACACACACACACACACACGCACACATATAGGTTTAATGCAAACAACTTGTCTAATAGCTCAGCAAGTTCATACAGGCATGAACCTGCTCAATTAAAGTGACAAATTATTTGCATTAAACTTATCAACGCTCTATCCTCAATATCAAGCACTTTAACATAACAAAACCGCTTGTCAAAATCCCTTTTCCCAGAAAATCTACTGAAAAAACAACAGTTTGGAGTGTGTATATATATATATATATACAGTATGTGGATATAATATATATATATAATCATCCACATACAAGCCTATTCCGCTGTATGACAGCTCATCAGTGTGTCTAGACACAGCCACTTGCTTCTGGCCGGGATCGAAACTCGATTGATTTGGTGTCAGCCGGAGTCACTACCCGCTAAGTCATAGACGCATGGTATCAAAAAAGGGAAAATTTAAGATTTAACGCGTTGCATATAAGCAGTGTACACACACACACACACACACACACACACACACACACACACACACACACACACACACACACTTCTTTGAACATTATTTTTGATCGATGCTCATATTTAAGTAGATATATGTTTTTTTTTATTAAACAGTATTATATATTAATATCTACCGGCCTGATTATTTACGATAAATTTTTATTACGGAAATGTGTTTCATTCGGCAGGTTTTTTCGGAATAAAAATTTATCGTAAGCAATCAGGCCGGTAGATATAAATGTATAATACTATTTAATGAAAAAAAAAAAACGGGATATCTACTTAAATATGAGTATCGATCAAAAATAATGTTCAAAGAAATTATTTCAAATTGTCGGTTGTTTATAACCAAGTTTCGTTAATCTTCGTTAAATTCCGTAATATATATATATATATATATATATATATATATATATATATATATATTACGGAATTTAACGATATAACGAATATATATATATATATATATATATATATATATATATATAATAACAAGACCGACTCTGTAAGTATCTAAATCCTAAAATTATACGAAAATAAACTTTGAGGACAACAAATAACAGACAGAATCTAACTCCGTTATTGTCCGTCGCTATAAGGCGTTGGGCAAGAGTGGGAAAAAAAAAGAAAACTGCGGAATACAGACAATACATACAATACCCCGCAGTGAAGAAAAAAAACCCAAACGGAACCAACCACAAAGAAAGAAAAAGTGCTCGATACAGAACTAACCAAAGCGGAATAACAAAGAGGAACCAATGTAGAGCAAAGACACGTAAAAAAATCACAAGATCGCCAAAACCTACCGCGGTTTCACACAACGGCTCGTCAGTCATTACGCGACCTAGGTTTCTACCATGAGTGGTGTCTTCAGGCGATTGTCAATAACGTCTGAAGACACCACTCATGGTAGAAACCTAGGTCGCGTAATAACTCGTTTAAAAATGGAATATATATATATATATATATATATATACGGTGTCTATAAAGTTCGTGTGCAATTTATAACTTTATTTTCATGTGCAATACACGCGGACTTTATGGACACAGTGTATATTAAAAATTCATAATATAGACATTATAATCAAAACTGGTACGTATAAGTTTTCCCTCCTTGATCTCATGAATTGGGGCGCGTCTTATGTGAAATGCTGTACTTAGGATATGAGATGAGAGAAAACAGTTGAAATTTCTGGAGAGGAAGACTCGTACACAGCTGCATCTGAAGGGAAATAAATCATCATTAGCTGTCTTTTCTCTTGTAACGAATTTTGTTAAGCTTATGAAACATGAATATATTGGGAAAGTTTTCGTTTTATCAGAATTATTTTGGTGGGTAGAAAAAAAAAGCCGTGCGGATTAACGACGACCAAACACGTTGACAACTCGCATCAAGAGTCAGACCTTGGAGACAGCCCACACCCTAGACCTGTATTCCAATAATTTGAAGAATTTGAATTAAAGTAGAAAATAATACAGAAATATCAACCAAAATGTTGACGTTTGATATAGCAGTAAAAAAAAAAAAAAAGAAAGAAAAGAAGATACAACAACTTAGGAGGATTAGGGAGTGTTTTCCACATCCTTTACTTCATTTGTGAAAAGATTTAGTACCGCACTTTAATGGGCTTTAGCTTTTCAATCCTTATTTAAACCAGTCATGGACAAACTAGCGCCCACGGCCCACATTTGGTGACATAGTGATGGTAGGTTCAATCCTTGGGTCGGATAAGTGTGTACTTCCACTCAGTTTAAACGGGGTAGCAATAACTGAACGGTAAAAAAAAAAACAAAAAAAAAAAATAGACGATGTCCCTAGACTTGAGCAGTGGAATGAGATCAGTCTACTGCCGCAGGGTTCACTTCATAATTGCTTATAGGTTATCCAGATTGATATACACCTGAGGAAAGCCCAACAGTCGAAACGTTGTGATAACAGTAACAAAAAATAGCACAACAGTATAAATATCATCATCATCATCATTTATCCGTCACACCCAGATGGTGCATAGGGCAGCAAGTTTTTGTTGCTGTTTCTGTAACAAACTGTTTTTACGGGCAGGGTTGTTAGCCCTGCACCCAACCCCCAAACCTGGAGGACCGGTGGACCATTCTTGGTTCTTACATTTACAGCACCTGGTATTCCCAAATGGTCACCCATTTAAGTACTGACCAGGCTCGATGTTGCTTAACATCGGTGATCGGACGGGAACCGGTGTATTTAACACGACATAGCCGTAGACTAGTATAAATATAAATCATTTTCATCATCTGAGGGAACCAATTTTTACCTTTCCTAAGTATGGATGTGCGTTGTGGCGCAGTGGATATCGGCTCGGAACGAGAAATCGGGGAACCGAGTTCGAATTCCAGTTGAATTCCTTGCATTCACTCACGCGCAAATACCCTTGGGAAAGGTATTAATCCGTCTCTTCCCTCCAGTTATGGGTTAAATAATAGGACAGATTGGGTTCTATAGCCTTGGTCGGCAACCAGTCTACCGCAGAAAGCAATGGCAACTTACTGCGGGAAAATCTTCTGCCCAGTCAGTCATGTCTCTTTCGAGACATGATCGCCCAAAGCGTGTATCGCGCATGGCACTTAACTGACTGACTGAAGTATGGTTGAGGCTAACCATCTGGCGAGTGACTAACTGCGACATTTCAGACTAACGTGAAAAGAAGGTATGGAATCGTTTTCTAAGTCGGCAACTAAGAAAGCTGGTTCACTATGTCGCGCTGGACAATATTTCTCGCCAAAATCTATCTATCTAAACTTATTTATAAATGGAACTTTGTCTCTGTGTGTGTGTGTATGTGTCTGTGTATGTGTGTGCGTCCGTTACCTATAGAATCCAAAACGGCTGAACCGATTTTCTTGAAAATTTACACAGTTGTACTATAAGCGCCTGCGAGTATTCTTAGCTAGGTTTTGTGTCGAGGTACCCCCGATAAATATCGAAAAAATCGGGTTATAGAAGGAGTGGTCCGATTTTAATCAAATTTGATACACTCATAGACAAAGACATAAGAAACGATATTCAGAAGTTTCAATGCTGCAGTTCTTACAATAGTAAAGAAAATCGATAATATATATAAAAGGCAGGATGTTTGTGTGTGTTTCTGTTTATCTGTCTGTATGTCCTTTATACAAATCAACAATTTTTATCTGATTCTCACCAAACTTCTCACAAATATTCTTTAGGCTGTGAGTCTGAGCTCCAGGAACATGGATTAGCTTTAAAGCTTTCTTTACACACGAGCAACACCGGGCTATATAGCTAGTCTTACATATTTATAAGTTCGTCTTTGCTTTGGATAATTCTGCTACATTTGGTATAGTGCTTCTACTACATATTTATGGATTCTTGATAAAAACCAAAGAAGAATTAGCAATGTTATTGATCCTGACCTGACATCTCGGTTTCACTCCCTTCATCATCGCCGTAACGTAGATAATTGTTCTGATGAACTTTCCGCTTCATGAATTTAAGCGCAGTACTAGAATTGCAGAATGTGCGTTGTGGTGCAATGGACATCGGCTCGGAACGACAAATCGGGGAGCCGAGTTCGAATTTCAGTAGAATTCCTTGCATTCACTTATGCACAAATACCCCTGGGAAAGATATTAATCCGTCTCTTCCCTCCAGTTTTAGGTTAAATAATAGGCAACCTACTGGGTTCTGTGTCCTTGGTTGGCGAGAAGTCTACCACAGAGAGAAATGGCAAACTAATGGGTTCAGTCGCTCTAGTTGGCAAGAAGGCTACCGCAGAGTGAAATGGCAGCCTTCTGGGTTCTGTAGCCTTGGTTGGCAAGAAGTCTACCACAGAGAGAAACGGCCAAATGCAGTCTACCGCAAAAAAAAAAAAAAAAAAAAAAATGGCAACTTACTGGGTTCTGTAGCCTTGGTTGGCAAGCAGTCTACCACAGAGAGAAACGGCCAAATGCAGTCTACCGCAAAAAAAAAAAAAAAAAAAAAAAAAAATGGCAACTTACTGGGTTCTGTAGCCTTCGTTGGCAAGCAGTCTACCACAGAGAGAAACGGCCAAATGCAGTCTACCGCAAAGAAAAATGGCAACCTACTGGGTTCTGTAGCCTTGGTTGGCAAGCAGTCTACCACAGAGAGAAATGGCCAAAGTTTGGCTTCTGTAACCTGGGTTGGCAAGAAGTCTACCGCAGAGAAAAATGGCAACCTACAGGGTTCCGTTTCCTTGGTTGGCAAGCAGTCTACCACAGAGAGAAATGGCAAAATACTGGATTCTGTAGTCTTGGATCGCAAACAGTCTACCGCAGAGAGGAATGGCAACCAACTGGGTTCTATCACGAAAAACTACCTTAAATATCTATAGCAGCACGTATTATGATGTGTCTTATGATGTGTCTTATGATGTGCCATGTCTTACATAATCCATTGCTAGAAAATTTTGCTCATGTCTGATCTAGACGAACTTCATCTTGTTAATCTCTCTATCTAATTTTAGCATATTATTGTACAAGTCCATTTCTTTAGGTTTTCAAGTAAGGACTGAATTCGCTTGATAGCGACATCAGTTTGAGTTGCATCATGATACGATACTCTTACTTCCGTATTTTTATTTATTACTTCGGTAATACTGATGTACCCAACCCTAATCCAATGTTCTTGGACCGGCAACTTGTGCTCAACATATGACTGATAACCTTAGTTTCTAGATTAGCATTATTTTTCAGCGAGCAGATTGCCTTCATAAGGCCGCACCTTCTCACCTGACAATTCGTGAACCAATATATATATATATATATATATATATATATATATATATATATATATATATATATATGTTTGTTTTGAACATTATATTTCATATTTCGGTTAATACTAATTTCGTAAATTTCCGAATATATATATTTTTCATTTGTTAAATATATATATATATGTTCTAAACATATACTGTTAAATATAAGAGAAAATGAATGTCTATTATGTTTAATCATGAGCCGTTCTAAACGTCGTAATTTCGCTTTAATTTCAGTTGAAAATAAAGACAAAAATTCTCCAACATTTGGATAATTTTTTATTAAGTTTGTTCTAAGCTTTCGGCTCGCATGAGCCATCTTCAGAGAGATTAATAAGACGGTAACACAATAACATCCACCATCAGCGACGATTTTATTTTGTGTTGACATAAAACTCCGCTAGGCCACGGCAATAGTTACCAAAAATAACAAACGCAGTTAGCGAATTTGCAATGCGGTTCTATGACGTCACACTGCGTGATAGCGCGAAATGACAACAGAACCATTTATTCAAATACAATGTAATGTGCTATGACCAGATTTAAACGTGATTTTATTAAGTGTGGGTTGTTTGGATTTAATGTTTCCTAGCGGAGTTTTATGTCAACACAAAATAAAATCGTCGCTGATGGTGGATGTTATTAGAATGGTTCTTTTCTTAATACTGCCTAATAACGTGTACATTAAATGAATTTATAAATATTTAATAATTACCTATATTGCAGTTTCATCAATGAAGAATGAAAATAAATTCAGGGTGATTCAGACGAGTTCATCTTTGCTTCCTTGCCTTGTAAAATTTTGCAAAGTAATAATAACAAAAGAACCATTCTATTTTCATTTGGCAATAAATACTAAAATTAGTATGAAATACATCATTTCTTTTAAAAAAGGAAAAGGTATTAATCCGTCTATTCTCTCCAGTTATGAGTTAAATAATAGGACAGATTGGGTTCTGTAGCCTTGGTCGGCAATCAGTCTACCGCAGAAAGCAATGGCAACCTACTGCGGGATAATCTTCTGCCCAGTCAGTCATATTTCTTTCGAGACATGATCGCCCAAGCGTGTATCACGTATGGCACTGTCTGACTTTAAAAAAACTTGAGATGCCTAATAATTATGGCCAGTAGTGTCCCGATTCACACTCCACCCACGTCTATTGAACAGGTGTAGAGGCTCATCCCTTGTTCCCTGTTTAGGATGTGGTTTCTGTTTTTCACTTTTCCAATCTTACTCTTACGTAGCCCCCTGCGCATCAGTGGCGTTATCGCCTTGCTTGGAGTGATATATATATATATATATATATATATATATATATATATATATATATATATATATATGGGATGCCCATAAAGTCCGTATGCACGTTAAAATGTATAACTTTATTTGTATTTTTGATAGAAATAATCTGTGAACTTGAAAGACAATACAGTGTTTCAACAAGATGGAGATCTTTGTCAATTTGCTTTGCGTGTTAGACAGTTTCTAAATCAGGAATTTCCTAACAGATGGATCGGAAGGGGTGCACCATTTTATTGGTCTACACGTTCGCATGATTTGGCTCAATTAGATTTTTTATGGGGACATGTGAAAAAAATTGTGTATGCAACCAAACTTAGTTCATTAGAAGATTTGAAAGGTAAAATAACTAATGTGATTTCGGGCATTACTGTAAATCATTTGGCAAATGATTTCCGTGAACTGCTAAATTGTATTATCTTTTGTATTGCTAATGATGTAGGACATGTGAAAACTTAAATAAAATTTCAATAAAACCTCTAAAAATATAGATTTACTTCTTTCTAATCCTTTTTACAAATGATTTCTATCGCAAATACAAATAAAGTTATAAATTTTTTAAAGTGCACATGAACTTTATGGACACCCTGTATATATATATATATATATATATATATATATATATATATATATATATACTGTTAAGCTTATCTGACGATATGAAAAAAAATTACATAAAATAAATCGACAAAACTTGTCTATATTATTTAATGAAACATGCATCAATATATATATATATATATATATATATATAGTTAGGTTGCAATTTGGAGCAAGAGGTCAAATATAAGATCGATTTAGATAACTGCCATAAAATATTTTTCAGCGGCATAAAGCCCGTGGGATTATTTTATTGAAAAGACCAACAAATGAAAAATAGACTGCTTTGATAAGTTTGTGGTTTGAGATCGAAGCGAGGGAGGGGATGGTCACAATTTGGACATTTATCGGCACGAACTGATGGACATCGTTCGCAAGTCGACGGGCTAAAAGATTAACCTGTATACACAGCCTCGTTTTCGTGTTCGACTAAAGGGAAAAATACATACAAAAGAAAGACAAAAATTGCAGAATAGTTATATAAAAAAATGGCGAGATTTTAAAATATGTAATAGTAAAAAAAAAAAAAAAAAAAATGATGGCGACAATTAAAAGAAAAGAAAAGTAACTTAACGTTTATAATTTCCGATCCAAACTATTTTTTCACGACTATTGACTGTCAGTGAATAAGACCTTCTTGGACGTGAGCGGTTACGGCTCTCTACATCGTCCTGTGTTTTGCTCCTTGAAGTAATTTTTGATTCTTTAACATCCCTCTTTGTCCATATTCTACCATCCCTTTATTTCTTTATGTACCATGTTCTTTCGGGACTTGATAATCATGGCTCTCCACAACTTCGTTCTTTTGTTGCTCTTAGTATCTTTTGACCCTATACCCTCTTCTTTTACCCCTGTTAGTCTATCGTTCACTTCTTTTATGAGCCGTGATTCTGCAGAACGATGTTGATTATGGCTCTCCACAGCTTCTTTCTTGTTTTGCTTTAAGTAACTTTTGATATTTTAGTCTCCATATTTGTCTCTGGTTGACTGTCACTTTCACTGCATCTTCTTTATGTGCCATGATCCTGCAGGACGAGGGAGATTATGGCTCTCCACAGCTTCTTTCTTGTTCTGCTTTAAGTAACTTTTGATATTTTAGTCTCCATATTTGTCTCTGGTTGACTGTCACTTTCACTGCATCTTCTTTATGTGCCATGATCCTGCAGGACGAGGGAGATTATGGCTCTCCACAGCTTCTTTCTTGTTCTGCTTTAAGTAACTTTTGATATTTTAGTCTCCATATTTGTCTCTGGTTGACTGTCACTTTCACTGCATCTTCTTTATGTGCCATGATCCTGCAGGACGAGGGAGATTATGGCTCTCCACAGCTTCTTTCTTGTTCTGCTTTAAGTAACTTTTGATATTTTAGTCTCCATATTTGTCTCTGGTTGACTGTCACTTTCACTGTATCTTCTTTATGTGCCATGATCCTGCAGGACGAGGGAGATTGTGGCTCTCCACAGCTTCTTTCTTGTTCTGCTTTAAGTAACTTTTGATATCTTAGTCTCCATATTTGTCTCTGGTTGACTGTCACTTTCACTGCATCTTCTTTATGTGCCATGATCCTGCAGGACGAGGGAGATTATGGCTCTTCACAACTTCTTTCCTTTGTTGCTCTAAGTAACTTTTGAGTCTTTAACCCCCCTCTTTGTCTCTGTTCTACCTTTATTTTCATTTCAACTTATTCTATGTGCTGTGGCCTCTCAAAAATTGATAATCATGGCTCTCTACAACTAAATAGGGACGTCTTTCTAAGTGTTTCGTAGATAGATTTCTATATAAAAAATATTTATAAAAAAAGGTTGAAATTTATAGTAAGGAATTCTACTGAGCCCTACTTGTTAATACAAAAAAGTTTTCATTCATGAAGTAGTTGTAAAATAGAGAAATTAGAAATAGAACGTTTGGAAGATTCTAGAACATTTCAGTATATTCGAGAAATATGCTAATTAGGTGTTAGCCCCTATAAATAAAAGTTTTTGAAGATAGTTGTCAGTTGTTAAAAGGGAATTTCTGGCATTAACAACTCCAGCTTTGATTCGTGGATTATTATATCCAGTCGAAAGAATCTCTATGAAAATTTACCGACGAACAAAAACCCAAAAGAGAACCTCATGAAACAAGATTTTGGAATATTTACATTGACCAAACTAAACATTATTCTATATATTTATTTGTGAACTAGCAGTATAGCCCGGAGTTGCTCGGATGTAATGAAAACTTTAAAACTAATCCATGGCCCTGGAGCTCAGACTCTTTGGACGTTGGCACGAAATTCTAAAAAGCAATAGTTGTTTCCAGTTAATGCGAAACCGTAGACTGAAAGAAAAATGAATGGATGTAAGTGAAATTTTTATTTTCTGGTATCGATATCAAATAAGTTTTTTTCGGCGTAAACTGAATTTTGAAGGCTAAATAAGTCCTCTGAGTAAATGGTATCATGGCTGAGACTAAGAACTACAATTATACCTACTTACAGCCAAACCCGAAGCAAAAACTAAAATAAAAGGGCTGAAAAAATACAGACACACAGGCAGATAAACAGACACTCGCACAAACATCTTGCCTTTTATATATATATATATATATATATATATATATATATATATATATATATTATCGATTTTCTGCACTATTGTAAGAACTGCATCATTGAAACTTCTGAATATCATTTCTTATGTCTTTGTCTATGAATGTATCAAATTTGATTAGAATCGGACCACTCCTTCTATAACCCGATTTTTTCGATTATCGTTTTTCGATATTTATCGGGGGTACCCTGACACAAAATCTAGCTATGAACACTCGCAGACGCTTATAGTACAACTGTGTAAATTTTCAAGAAAATCGGTTCAGCCGTTTCGGAGTCTATAGTAACGGACACACACACACAGACACACACACACATAAACACACAGAGACAAAGTTCCATTTATAAATAAGTTTAGATTTTCAATACTAGCACTTTTACTTCGCTAGCCCTGACGTGTAAAAAATACTTGACCCCCCACTTTTCCTTCTCCCTCGTGACACTTAGCCAATAGACCTAGAACAACCTAAAACTCCACGTTTTCTGTTTTGAATGCCACAATTATATCCTTGTATATATTTTATTTTGTGCTTTTTCGTAAATTAAATATTTGTTTGTGATTTGGCTCTGTGTTTTGGTAAATCATTTTCTTTTCTTTTGTTACGAATTCAGACACGTAACAGAAATAAGATCCAAGTACATAAAATTAGTTAAAATGTTCGAAGTATTTTAAATGTTATGTTTACTGCGCACTTAAAAACAATTAAATATAAAAAGCTGTTTACGTTGAATTCGTTATGTCATTTTATTACAGTTATTTCTTCCTTACTCAAATTTCTCAAACATCAGGTTGTCAATAAATGTCTAAACAGCTCATAAAAGTACTCAGCATCGTATTAAAAAAATAATTTTCTGCAATCTTTTTTTTAAATATTTCTAACAATTCCGATTAATATTTAATTTTAAATCATCTAGTTTTTCTCACATAACGTTTCAGAAAAGTATATTTTATTTTTGAATGATGTTCTAATTAAAAATTATGTTGCGTTTACAGATTTCTCAATATGGAAGATTTTACTGATACTCATAAAAACAAATTTTCATCGGTTTAAATTCGGTTTGAAATACAGAAAAGTGTTTTCCTTATTGGAAATATTAAATTTAATCTATTAGCTTTGAATTAAAACATTTTTAAATAATGTAACCCCAATCAAGGCGAACCCGCTACTAATGTGCAGTGGGTTACTGTGAGAGAAAAGACTGGGTATAGGAGCTATTAAAGGTTAAAAGGTGAATGGGATTCAAGGAGATTGAAGATGGCGATTGACGCTGCATTTAACTTTTTGGAGATTGTAGCATTCAGAGAAGCAAGTAAATGGAAGTGAGTTCCACAGCCGGGAAATGCAAGAAAAAAAAAACTGTTAAAAGATAAAAGCTTCAAGAAAGATTATTTTTATTGTTTACATTGTTCAGATTATTGTCCTTATCTTTATTGCCATATTCAAGACATTTCGGCCGTTATACGCTCCAACCTTCTTCAGGTGATTGGAATTTTGAACTGAACTCTTTATTTGGATCATTGGGTAGATTGTTCTCGTTCCATGAGTTATGCCACATGTCTTAGTTACCTCCCTTTAAATTAACATTTAAGTTTTTGTTGACAACTGCTGTAGCCAGGTATTAAACTCAAAACTCTTTGGGTCAATTCATGGGATCTAAATACACTGGGTCATATATCCTTGAGAACATCAGTGTATTAATTTTTTTGGGATAAACTTTCAAGAAAAAAAAATCCTTTTTTAGAATGCTTTTTAATCATTAGTTATCATTTTAAACAAACTCCTAAAATATGTCCACCTGAGTGGGTCAAGTGTCCAGAATAGGTCACAGTCAACTCATGGCTACACCAAGTATCAGTTAAAGACATTCATAACACAGGCAAACCAATAGGCTTTCCTGACGTAGGACCATTGAAGGGGGACTGAAACTTTCGAGTCCAACCATCAACATAAAGATGATCTGCGACATGCTGTCAGGAGTGCCCGACTCACCCAGCCCACCCTCCTCTGGTCAGTCTGTTTAATTATTATTATATTTTTCAAATTTTCGAATAAGTTGCGGAGTATTGAGTAAGCTGAAAATTTGAAACAGTCTACGGTGATGTCATTTGTAATGGTTATAGGGAAGGCTGTGTGCATTAATACGGAGTCATGGGAAAGCGTAGCAGTCAACCGGACCAAACAGAGAGGAACCCGGGCCCAACAACTCAAATCAAGGAAGGAGCAACTGACACAAGTCGCCATGGAGAGACGGGTTCACAGAAAGCAAACTGACAGCTCCGACAGATCAGAAACCAAACATAAATGCAGGCTCTGCAACAAAGACTGTCACTACTGCGTCGGCTTCTACAGTCACAGACGCCGATACTCCAGCCAAGCAGAAAACTATGATGCTACCCATGGTCAACCCTGACCGACGGCCTACTACTATAGGTAACGTCACACATCAAACTTCTAGCTTTCCCAAGAATACTAGGATAGGGACAAAGGAATCTATATATATAAAAGGCAATCTGTGAGTCTGTGTGTGACTGTTCCCTATGCACGCCTACATTTTTTAAGCTACGCTATTCAAACTTTTTAGGGACACATATCTACAGGGAAGCCAGGTCGACACATACTTTTTGAGTTTTAAGTTCAGCAATTTTCCCTTTCGCCCTTTTTTTTTTCAATGGAGCCGATTGTTTACATTTGCACCGTAAAACATCAAAGATCTAAGATGGTTGCTAAATTACGTCACAAAAATCAAATCATACGTGTCACACGCAAATAAAATATTTTTTTTATTAAAGATGGTTGCTAAATTACGTCACGGAAATCAAATCACACATGTCAAACGCGACTAAAACATTTTTTTATTAAAAAATTTATGAGCCATTATATTTAATTTTTATTCCGACGTTTTAAAAATTCATCTGATCAACAAAAAAATGTGAATAGTTTTCCCTGTAATTTTGAAAAGAAATATTTAAAAAAAAGTTTTTAAAAAAAACAAACAAAACAAAATATGTTAATAAAAAAGTGGCAATGGTTAATTTAATTATTTAAGTTTCTCCGCCTCCCATAGAAGGAGACAACAGTATGACCGGCACTAAAACTACACTTCATACTCCGTTCGAATACTAGAGCAACATGCATTCAATGCCTTTCTTAATGCTGAAAATGGTTACGAACAGTATCAGATCTCCTTTCCAACTTTCAATAAATAATTTCCATCTACTCCTCTCGTTGGCATCTTCTCCTACTACTAAAATGTTCTATGTTGCACGGGCAACGCCGGGCTATGATGCTAGTTCTACCTATGACAGTCACCACATTGGTTTTTACAAATTACTACGATGGTAGACTGTTGTTGAACAAAATAACAAAATATAAACTTCGGACAGTTTATCCACAACTTCGAGCACAATATTCAACACCTTATTAGAAAACTTGAAAATATATTAAGATGTGACACCTTGCCCCGGCTGATTCGCTGCCCCTGGTCTGGAACATGTTGTGAGGATGATGACCCGAATCTGAGTGGGTTGATGCTATCGAAACGGCACTAGTTATGACGACGCTCTCGGGTCGCTAATCGTGATGATGGCCTCGTCACAGTAGCTGGTCCTCAAGACGTCTATTACAACAGTGAACTTTTCTACCCACGCTGTGTTCTTTGATCTCAGAAAAGTCACGTTGAAAACCCAGTAGCCGTCTCTCTATCACCTCAAACCAGATCGGGTACTCGTGTAGACTTGTGTTGAGAAAAATAAATACGGCCCCCCCCTCCAAAAAAAAGTTCGAAGACGCCTGAATAAGTTACGAAGGAAAGTCTTTATATATATATATATAATTAATAAAAACAGAATATGCAATCGCCGTTTTGTCATAACGGTGCGAAGTTTCGTTAAGAATAATCAGAGATTTCAATTTTCCATGTAAAAACAAGTCTTTTCACAGCGCTTTACCGAAGTTTTACGGAAACAGCCGAAGTTGAGCATTTTGGTGACAATATTAGATTCGTATTGTTTCATTCGCTCGGCAATAAAAAATCTCTTTTCAGCTAGTTTAACTCTTTCTCGGTTCATTCATTAAACCGACAGACCTTGTCAATTTTTTTCAATCAAACTTGTTTGGATAATTATTTCATACATGAAATTGTATATAGGCCTTTCTTAGTTCCATTGACTTAAACCAAAGAGTTGTGAGTTCAATAGCTGGCTACAGCGAACAAATAACTTAGAGAGTTGATTTAAAGGGAGATAATTACACCCGGAAGTTGTATCAAACATGGAATGAGAATTATATACTCAACTGATCGAAATAAAGTCTTAGATCCGAAGAAGGCCGGAGCGCGCAACCGTCTCTTTTTCCCCCTATCTGGCCTGTTAGTATCAGGTTCTCCAAGCCTGCCTTCCTCATTGCGTGTCCCAGGAACTTCAGCTGTCTCTTCCTGATGCTCAGTATTAATTTTCTTTTCGTTTCTATAATTGCTAAGACCTCATCATTGCTCACTTGCTCGATCCATGATATTCGTAGCATCCTTCTGTAGAACCCCATTTCAGTTGCTTCAAGTTTTTCCTTCATCTTTGATGATATTGTCCAGCATTCACTGCCATACTGAAGAACTGACATCACATAGCAATCCAGTACTCTCTTCTTTGTTTCTAGCGAAATTGTCCTGTTTCTTAGTACTCTACTCAGCTCATGGAATGCTTCCTTCGCCATGCCAATTCGCCTATGGATCTCTGTGTCACACTTTCCGTCTTCTGTTATAACACTTCCCAGGTATTTAAATTTTTGTACCTGCTTGATTTTAGTATCCCCGACTTGTAGTTAGCATATTGGGCTGCCCTTTTTATTGATGACCATGTAGTGGTTACTAGTACAAAAGAAGGAATCCCATAGAAGAGACGAAAAGACTCTAGAAGAGATTTTTTGTTCTCTTTTACTAATATTCACCTAGTTCAAGGCCCAAGAACCACTCAAACTAGTGGATTACTGTGTTGTCTTGGGGAAATTCAGTTAGTCAGTTAAGTGCCATACGTGATACACGCATTGGGCATCATGTATTGAAAGAGACATGACTGACTGGGCAGAAGATTATCCCACAGTAGGTTGCCATTGCTTTCTGCGGTAGACTGGTTGCCAGCCAAGGCTATCGAACCCAATCTGTCCTATTATTTGTAACCCATAACTGGAGAGAAGAGACGGATTAATACCTTTACCCAAGGGTATTTGTGCGTAAGTGAATGCAAGGGATTTAACTGGAATTCGAACTCGGCATTCCGGTTTGTCGTTCCGAACTTGATATCCATTGCACCACAAGGAACATCCCTTAGGGAAATTACACGACGTTAAAATGTGAGTTCTACTGCATAAATCAAAAGTGTTCAGTTGAAAATTCTTAGATCCGAAGAAGGCCGGAGCGCGCAACCGTCAAAACGTCATAAACATGGCGATAAAGATGAGGACAACAGTCCAAACAGTGTAAATAATATTTTATACATGTTTGCTTAAATAATATGGACAAGTTCTGTCTCTTGATTTAAAAATTTTTTTTAATTTCTAAAATTATTCTGAATTAGATTTTTTATGCTATCGGTTAATTTGAGAGAGTTTTAATTCAATTTATTTTCATTTGCAGATATTTAATGTTATCCTTATGTTTGCAAGAATTATTGCTGTCGAAATACACCTTAATTAAGTTCTCTAATCCTGCAATGAACAAAGACCTAACACAATAGAATTTCGACGTTTTCTCATAGAAAGAACGATCAAAACACCTAAAGATAATATGAAATATCACTAAATGCATATGAATAAAATTAGAACGATGTCACAATTACGGATCAACATAAAACAGCTAATTCGGAAATGTAAAAAATTGACCACCTGATGAGTGGACAGAACAGTTGCAAAAAAGGCTCGTATACGAAACTCTGAAATCGGGGTGCTGAATTTTTTTTTTTAATTTACCACCCCAAGCAAGGCATTCCACTGCCACTATAGCGCAGGGGGTTACATAGACCGATTGGATATAGGAAATGTCAGAAGGAGGGTGATAGACGAGTAAGGAGGTACATAGGAAGAGTGTTTGAGAGAATGGGTGCGAGTTAGTGTGTTAGAAGGTGTCTAGTGACCTTACATTTAAACTCCTGGAGGTTGTAGCCGATGGGGAAGCAAGTATGCGGAAGGAAATTCCACAGGCGGGAAGTGCGAGAAAAGAAGCTGTTGGAGTAGAAATTGCGGTTACATTTCATCGGTTTCACTGTAAAAGGGTGGGACCTAGTTGCTAGTCTAATATCTCGTGTAAATTCATATCTAGGGGGCACCAGTGATCTAAGTTCATCAGAGCAGAAGTCATGAAATTATTTATAGAAGTGGCAAAGGGCAGCTACGTCACGCCGATGAGAGAGTGACTGCAAGCGGTCAGCCAAGTCGGTATCGCTCACGTTAAAGATTCTCCGTTGCATTTTGTCAAGAACCACGAGGGGAATAGCAGGGTCATCCGACCAGATGTGGCAGCAGTATTCAATACACGGACGGATGGTAGATTTATATATGTGCAGGATGGACTCAGGCGGAAAGAACTTCCGGACCCTGCACAGAGAGCCGACTTTCATAGCAGCGGATTTAACAATGAATTCGACGTTTGATATATATACGTGCGCGCGTGCGTGTGATGAAATAATATTTGTTTTCCATGATAGTGCAGATATGTAGTGGTTCTTCTTCTTGTATGTGCCCTGTCCCTTCAGGACGTAGGCGATCATGGCTTTCCACGTCTCCCTATCCCTGGTGGCTCTTAGCACGCCTTCTCCTGTTAAAGCCTGCAACCCTTGATCCATCATCCACCTGATTAGGTCCTTCAAATATGTTATCTGCTGCTTTCCCCTGTCTCTTTTTCCCCCTATCTGGCCTGTTAGTATCAGGTTCTCCAAGCCCTCCTTCCTCATTGCGTGTCCCAGGAACTTCAGCTGTCTCTTCCTGATGCTCAGTATTAATTTCCTTTTCGTTTCCATCATTGCTAAGACCTCATCATTGCTCACTTGCTCGATCCATGATATTCGTAGCATCCTTCTGTAGAACCCCATTTCAGTTGCTTCAAGTTTTTCCTTCATCTTTGATGATATTGTCCAGCATTCACTGCCATACTGAAGAACTGACATCACATAGCAATCCAGTACTCTCTTCTTTGTTTCTAGCGAAATTGTCCTGTTTCTTAATACTTTACTCAACTTCTGGAATGCTTCCTTCGCCATGCCAATTCGCCTTTGGATCTCTGTGTCACACTTTCCGTCTTCTGTTATAACACTTCCCAGGTATTTAAATTTTTGTACCTGCTTGATTTTAGTATCCCCGACCTTTATTTGGCATATTGGGCTACCCATTTTATTGATGACCATGTAGTGGTTACTAGTACAAAAGAAGGAATCCCATAGAAGAGACGAAGACTCTAGAAGAGATTTTTTGTTCTCTTTTACTAATATTCACCTAGTTCAAGGCCCAAGAACCACTCAAACTAGTGGATTACTGAGTTGTCTTGGGGAAATTCAGTTAGTCAGTTAAGTGCCATACGTGATACACGCATTGGGCATCATGTCTTGAAAGAGACATGACTGACTGGGATGATTATCCCACAGTAGGTTGCCATTGCATTCTTCGGTAGACTGGTTGCCAGCCAAGGCTATCGAACCCAATCTGTCCTATTATTTAACCCATAACTGGAGGGAAGAGACGGATTAATACTTTTCCCAAGGGTATTTGTGCGTAAGTGAATGCAATGGATTTAACTGGAATTCGAACTCGGCATTCCGGTTTGTCGTTCCGAACTTAATATCCATTGCACCACAAGGAACATCCCTTAGGGAAATTACACGACGTTAAAATGTGAGTTCTACTGCATAAATCAAAAGTGTTCAGTTGAAAATTCTTAGATCCGAAGAAGGCCGGAGCGCGGAACCGTCAAAACGTCATAAACATGGCGATAAAGATGAGGACAACATTCCAAACAGTGTAAATAATATTTTATACATGTTTGCTTAAATAATATGGACAAGTTCTGTTAAGTACCATACGTGATACACGCTTTAGGCGATCATGTCTTGAAAGAGACATGACTGAGTGGGCAAAAGATTATCCCGCAGTAGGTTTTCATTCCTTTTCTGCGGTAGACTGGTTGCCAGTCAAGACGATCGAATCCAATCTGTCCTGTTAACCCATAACTGGAGGGAAGAGACGGATTAATACCTTTCTCAAGGGGGGTTTTATGCGTAAGTGAATGCAAGGGATTCAACTGGAATTCGAACTTGGCATCCCGATTTGTCGTTCTGAGTCGATATCCCCTGCACCACAATGCACATTGGGGAAATTACACGACGTTAAAATAGGGGTTTAATGTATAAAACAAAACAGTGAGCAGTGGAGGGCCACGATTGACCACGTTCTGAAGAGACATGGCACACAGTCTGTACTTTATGTTATATGAGACTAGCATGATTGTGAATACTTTACGCTGAAGCATCGTTAGTGATTTTAAACTTTTGAAGGGGATCGGTTAAAAATCTAGGCAAATCAATCGCCCCTCTATCTAAATACATTCACTATTTCATCTTGTTTTCGCTGTCCGCTTCTTTAAATAAAAGAACGTAAGTAAAACGACGTGGGTCTTGTCAGAGACGAGATCAGCCGAGAGATTGATAGTTGGGTCGTTATCGATCTAATGGTAGCAACGCTTTTACAACGTTTTAGTTCATAACAAATTCCGTTTTCATCGACGCTTGTCAAAGGAACAATGGTAGATCCCTGTCTTACATCTGCTTGTACATCATTTCCGTTTCTTTTTACGACCGTGAGATCTTTATCTGCGCATAGCTGTCTTCTCGCGTCAAGATGACTAAGCAGGGCAGCATCTTTGAATTCGGCGACTGCTGGCGTCGGGTAGAGTTGGGAACGGTTTCGCAGAGATATGATGGCTTTCGAGGACGGGGTGGAGAAGCGGGATCGACAGCGAAATGTTACACTAATCGGCGTCGAGAATTTATGTAGTTCTCTTACGGATTATCTTTCCATAGTTACTTGTTTAGCATCTGCCGTTTGAAAGACATTTAGACACGCGCACTCTATCTAACTTTCCGTCTAGTGTATCTCTTTCACAGTCTTCCCTCCTTCTCTCGCCAGAACGCATTGCGAATTTCCGTGTCCCTACAGGACGTGGCCAATCAAGGCTCTCCACAATTTCCTATCGTTTGCAGTTCTTAGTAACGGTTGCCTTTTATCATCCTCTTCTACCTTCTGCCAACCACTCATATAATATATATATATATATATATATATATATATATATATATATATATATATTATATCTGTTTTTTTTTCGATTCTTCTTCTTCTATGTACCCTGTCCTTTCAGGACGTAGGCGATCATGACCTTCCACGTCTCCCTATCCCCGGTGGCCCTTAGCCCCCTTTCTCCTGTTACACTACGCAACCGTTCTGCCATTTACCTGCTCAGGCCCTTCAAATATGTTATCCATTGCTTTCCCCTGTTTCTTTTCCCCTCTATCTGACCTGTTAGTATCAGGTTTTCCAAGCCCTTCTTCCCTATTGTTTGTCCCAGGAACTTTCACATTCTCTAAGTCAATTTCCATCATTCTTTTAATTTATGTGCCATGACCTTTGCCCCTATCCCTTCTCACTCCTAATATTTTTCCTCTTAGTATCCTCCCAAAACTTGTTGCGTCATCCACCTGCTTTCCCCTGTCTCAATCCTTTCTGTAAGTATTAAATTCACCAAGCCCTCTTTCCTCCTTCAGTCAGTTAAGTGCCATACGTGATACACGCTTTGGAGGATCATGTCTCGAAAGATACATGACTGACTGAGCAGAAGATTATTAGGTTGCCATTGCTTTCTGCGGTAGACTGGTTGCCACCCAAGGCTACATAACCCAATATGTTCCTATTATTTAACCCATAAATGGAGGGAAGAGACGGTTTAATACCTTTCCCAAGGGTATTTGTGCGTAAGTGAATGCAAGGAATTCAACTGAAATTTAAACTTGGTTCCGAGTCGATATCCACTGCATCCCAACTCATATCAGTCCTCGTTTCATGTCCCAAAACCATCAGCTGTCTTTTCCTAATGTTAAGTATAAGTTTCCTTTTCGTTTCCTTCCTCTCCAAAACTTCGTCGTTACTCACATGTTCAGTCTCGTTTCCTATTTTCATCCTATGAGTATCAGATTCTTCAAAGCCCACTTTCCTCATTTCATGTCCCAAAAACTTCAGCTGTCTTTTCCTGATGTTAAGTATAAGTTTCCTATTCGCTTGCATCCTCTCCAAAAACTCGTCGTTTACTCACTGGTTTGGTCTCTTTCCCTCTATCCACCCTGTGAGTATCAGATTCTCCAAGCTCACCTTCTTCATTGCATGTCCCAAAAACCTTAGCTGTCTTTTCTTGATGCCAAGTAAGTTCCTATCCGTTTGCTTTCTCTTCAAAAACACGTCGTTTACTAACTGATTCGATCTTTTTCCCACTATCCACCCCGTGAGCATCAGATTCTCTAAGCCCACCTTCCTAGTTGCATGTCCCCAAAACCTCAGCTGTCTCTTCCTGATGTCAAGTAAGTTTCCTATCCGTTCGCATTCTCTTTCCAAAACCTCGTCGTTCTCAAACATTTTCTGTCTCTTTCCCTCTATCTAACCAGTGAGTATCAGATTCTCCAAGCCCACCTTCCTCATTGCATGTCCCAAATACCTCATCTGTCTCCTTGATGTCAAATAAGTTTTCATATCCGTTTGAATTCTCTCCAAAACCTTGCCGTTCTTACATGTTTGATCTCTTTCCTTTTATCCACCTTGTGAGTATCAGATTCTCCAAGCCCACCTTCCTCATTGCATGTCCCCAAAACCTCAGCTATCTCTTCCTCATGTCAAGTAAGTTTCCTTCAAAAACTCGTCGTTTACTCACTGGTTCGGTCCGTGGTATCTTCAGCATTCCAATAAATTTAAGCTCTATCGCCTTCTGAGTAGGGCACCTCATCGTGGTGTAATGGTTAGCCAGCTTGTCTTGCTAGAATCTATTACAAGTGATTTCGATTCTCACTGGGTACCCATACCTTCGGCCTTGTGCCACATCTAAGCGGCGCTTAGTAAATAAACTGAGTATGAGTGACTTTCTATTTACATTTTCCTTAAACCTTACTCGTTCTTTACATGTTTCCCTCATTGTATTCTCAGCATCCTTCTGTAGAATCACATTTCTGATGCTTCAATTGATTGATTAGTTTCTTACTACTTATCAGCATTTTAAAGGTTATTAAAAGCCAGAACTATTTTTGGATTGTAAGATTTTTATAGTGGTGGATAATTATGAAGAGAGGCTTGGAAAATTTGATACTCACAGGACAGATTAAAGAGGGACAGAGGAAAGCAACGCACAGTTTACTTGGTGATCTTGAATAGATGAATGGCCGGAGCAGGGTAAATGGACAAACTTTTTAAAGATGGCGGAGCAGGGTAAATGGACAAACTTTTTAAAGATGGCGGAGCAGGGTAAATGGACAAACGTTTTAAAGAGCGACAAAAAAGAGAAAATTGTGGAGAGCCATGAACCCCATCTTCTTGCCTGGACAAGAAACGTTGATTGATTTGTTTGTTTAATGACATATGAACTCTTATCAGTTATTTAATGTCAAAATTTATTTTTCTTGAGAGCTTTGTAAGTGATTTAAACATTTTACTATAAACAGGTATTGTTGGTCATTTTCCTGTAAATAGGTATTTTATTTTGTATGGGTGTTGGGGTGCAGTGGATATCGACTCGGAACGACAAATCGGGGAGCAGTTGAATTCATGGCATTCTCTTACTCACAAATACTTTTTTTTTTTTTTAATCATCTCACCCCAAGCAAGGCATTCCACTGCCACTATTGCGCATGAGGCTACATAGGGGAAGGAAAAGAGGAGGAGTGGTTAGACATAGGGAATTTCAGGAGGAAGGTGACAGATGAGTAAGGATAGCGCGGATGAGGGTTGGGCAGACGGGAAGAGTGTTTGATAGAATGGGAGCAGGTTAGTGTGTTAGGAGGTGTCTATTGACCTTACATTTAAACTCCTGGAGATTGTAGCCGTCGGGGAAGCAATCGTGTGGAAGAGAATTCCATAGTCGGGAAGTGCGAGGAAAGAAACTGTTGGAGTAGAAGTTGCGGTTGCATTTTATCGGTTTCACTGTAAAAAGGGTGGGATCTAGTTGCTAATCTAGTATCTCGTTCAAATTCGTATTTAGGGGGCACCAGTGATCTAAGTTCATCGGAGCAGAAGCCGTGAAAGTATTTATAGAAGAGACACAGGGAAGCCACGTCGCGCTGGTGGGAGAGAGACTGCAGGCGGTCGCCAAGTCGGTATCTATCACATTACAGACCTTCCTCTGTACCTTATCGAGAAGCCCGAGGAGAATAGCAGGGGCACCCGACCAGATATGGCAGCAGTATTCAATGCACGGGCGGATGGTAGATTTATATATGTGCAGGATAGATTTCGACGGAAAAAACTTCCGGGCCCTACACAGAGAACCGATTTTCATAGCAGCGGATTTAGCAATGGATTCGATATAGTCATTCCATTTGAGGTCCGCTGAAAGTGTGAGACCAAGGAGGCGTAGTGTTTTACTCTCTGGGAGGCAAATATGTTATCTTAATATGTTAAATATGTTATGTTTCTTTTGGGAAAGGTATTAATCCGTCTCTTCCCTCCAGTTATGATAATAAATCTAAACTTATTTATAAATGGAACTTTGTCTGTGTGTGTGTGTGTGTGTGTGTGTGTGTGTGTGTGTGTGTATGTGCGTGTGTGTGTGTGTCTTACTACTTCGTAGGAGATTAAATGCCAAAATAATATATGCTGTAGTTTTCTTATGACAGCACAAGTAAGAATACATTTTGATAACGCCTAGTACTTACAATCAGAAAGAGACATGCAAGTTAGCAATAAAGAGGGTTTAGAAAATTAAACACTCACAGGATAATATGGAGGCAAGAGAAACAGGTAGGATACAGTATGTAGCCTTGACGAGTTTGTAGAAATGGATGGTTAAACCGGGAGGAACGGTCCCACGTTAAAAATACTTCAATCAACAAAATTATAATAATTTAAAAGTGTTAAATTATCACAGAAAATTAATACTGAGCATCAAGAAGAGACAGCTGAACTTCCTGGGACATGCATTGAGGAAAGAGGGCTTGGAGAACCTGATACTAACAGGCCAGATAGAGGGGAAACGAGACAGGGGAAAGCAATGGATAACATATTTGAAGGACCTAATCAGTTGGATGATGGAACGAGTGTTGCATCGTGTAACAGGAGAGGGCGTGCTAAGAGTCACCAGGGATAGGGAGACGTGGAGAGCCATGATCGCTTACGTCCCGAAAGGACAGGACACATAGAAGAAGAAGAATCTATTATCACATCGTAGGATACGTAAAATAATAAAAGTGACAGAAATAAAAACGAACATAAAAACACAAGGAAGCTGAATTAAATCGGCAACACTATATGTTCCATCTAATAAAATGAATTAAAATTTCAGCGTTACACCAGTTTCAGTGTTTTGCTGCGTTTGTATAATTATAACCGTTGTGGTTTAATGGATAAACACTCACAGGAAATAAAAGTGAGCAGGGTGTACTTGTATTTCCTGTGAAATGGTACGTGAAATTTTCTCTGAATGGTGTGTAAAATTTTATTTCCTGCCACTGGTGCTTAGGGGGTTCCATGAAAGGAGAGTAAGAAAAAATAGGAACAAGATACAGAGGGTGCCTTAGAAAGAATAACAAAAAAATGGGGATACTGGTGCGCGGGGCGTTACGTGAGAGTAGAGCGAGAAGATAGAACAAGATACATTGGGCGGAGAGGAAAGGATAAGAGAAAGACGGGAATCAAGGAGATAGAAGATGGCAATTGACGTTGTACTTAAACTCTTGTAGATTGTAGCCGTCAGGGAAGCAAGTAAACGGAAGGGAGTTCCCCAGGCGGGAATGGCGGGAAAAGAATCGTCAAAGCAGAAGCGGTGAAAATATTTGTAAAAAAAACAAACAAAAAGAATCCAAATCCCGTCGGTGAGAAAGTGACTGAAGCTGTTTCACCCCAAGCAAGGCAAGACCGCCACTGGTACGGAGGGTGTTACAATGAAAAAAAAAATACAGGTGATGTCGAAGAAATGATAAGAGATCGATGGTAATCAAGTAGATAGAAGATGGTAATTGATGTTGCATTTAAACTTTTGGACATTGTAGCTATCAGGGAAGCAAAGAAACGGGAAGTGTGAGAAAATAAACTGATGGTGCGCAGGGCGTTACGTGAGAGTAGAGCGAGAAGAAAGAACAAGATACAGTGGGTGGCGAGGAAAGGATAAGAGAAAGACGGGAATCAAGGAGATAGAAGATGGTAATTGATGTTGCATTTAAACTTTTGGACATTGTCGCTATCAGGGAAGCAAAGAAACGGGAAGTGTGAGAAAATAAACTGATGGTGCGCAGGGCGTTACGTGAGAGTAGAGCGAGAAGAAAGAACAAGATACAGTGGGTGGCGAGGAAAGGATAAGAGAAAGACGGGAATCAAGGAGATAGAAGATTGCAATTGACGTTGTACTTAAACTCTTGTAGATTGTAACTATCAGGGAAGAAAGTATACGGAAGGGAGTTCCACAGGCGGGAATGGCGGGAAAAGAAACTAATTAAGTAGAAGTGGCGGTTACATTCGACTGTTTTGACTGTCAAAGGGTGGAACCTTGTTGCCAATCTAGTAACCCTAGTAAATTAATGTAGAGAAGTCACTAGGGGGATAAGATTTTCAGAGCAGGAGCCATGAAAATATTTGTAAAATATACGGAGGAAAGTCAGATCTTTTCGGTGAGAAAGTGTCTGAAGTCAAGCTGCCAAATCTGGATCGATATCATTGCAGAACATCCTTTGAATTTTGTTAAAAACCCAAGATAAATATCAGGAGCGGCCTACCAGATATGTCAATCGTATTCAATGCACGAATGAATGGTAGATTTGTATATATGCAAAATGGGCCCTGACAAGAAAAAAAAACAAAAAAAAACTCACTGGTCCGACACAGTGAACCGACCTTCCTAGCAGTAGCTGTAGCTATCGATTCGAACTTGTCGTTCCACTTGAGATCGTTTGAGAGATTGAGACCGAGGAGGGGCAATGTATGGCTTTCTGGGAGACTAGCGTGAACCATACTGACGGAAGGTAGGAGAGTTTGTCTATGGTGGTAAAAAGAGAGCAGTAGGGAATGTTTGGGGAATGTTTTCCTTTGTGAAAACCACATGGTCACCAATGAAACCTCTATGATGTGATAGTAAGACCACACTCTACACACTTTCCTTTCCAATTCTACTAGAAACAACAGAATTGAGCGAGAAAGTTATATCTTAATGTACAGAATTTCACGGTCAACCTGTGTTTACCTTGCGCACTTTAGCTTTTTAAACATAACAAAAGTCCGGAATCTTTTTAATCAGAGCTCCTATGCGTTTATTATTGCTCGTATATTCTTTAAAACTTCCCTATTAGTTACATATCTTTACAACTTTCCCATTACTTACATATCCCCTCCGTGGTATTGTTTGTATTCATTAGCAGAAGATGTCGTTTCAAGTCATTTCTTAATCATTGGAATTGCCCAGCACTAATTACTATATATGAAATTCGATATTACATAGAATTATTATATAGTAGTTTAACCCTTTTTTCTTTATTTCTAATGATATTATTTTTATGCTTTAATACTCTGCTTAGTTTCATCTTTAGTTATTTCTGCACGTTTTCTGATTGCTGTATCAGATGTTGCGTACTAAACCAACACAGGCAGTTGGATCTTTTTTACTCGCTTGGCCCACAATATGTAGCTTTTTTTTAATCGTATTCCCCCGAGCAAGGCGGTAACGTCACTGATGCGCAGGGGGCTACATAACTATAAAAAAAATAGATAAGAGAAGAGTAAACAGAAAGACGAACGAGTTAAGGATGGAAATACAGGTGTGATGACAGTTGCAAAGGTAGAGAGAAAGGAAAAGATATACAGGGTCGTGTAAAAAGAACTAGAGTCAAGTGGTTAAGAGATGGGTATTGACATTGCATTTAAATTCCTGGAGGTTGTAGCCGCCAGGAAAGCAATAATATGGAAGAGAGTTCCACAGGCGGGAAGGGCGAGAAAAGAATCCTTCAGGAGTAGAATTGTCGTCTGCATTTGGTTGATCTAACTGTGAATGGGTGGGACCCAGTTGCCAGTCTGGTTGCACGAGCAGGGGCACCAGTGACTTAAGTTCATTGGAGCAGAAGCCATGAAAGTATTTATAGAACAGACAGAAGGAAGCCACACCCCGTCGGTGGGAAAGTGGCTGGGGTCGAGCCGCCAAGTCGGTACCTATCGCATTACTGATTCTTCTTTGGAGCCTGTCAAGAACAGTGAGATGAACAGCGGGTGCACCTGACCATATATGTCATGTACAGACAGATGGTTGATTTGTATATATGCAGGATGGATTCAGGTGGAAAAAACATCCTGGCCCGACACAGTGACCAGACTTTCCTAGCAGTGGATTTAGCTATTGACTCAATGAGATTGGAAGAGAGGTTAAGGACGAGGAGGTGCAGTGTATGGCACTCAGGAAGACTCGCTTGTTTCATGTTTATGGGAAGCAGGAGAAGTTGCCTATGATGATTTACAGACAGTAGCTTGGTCTTACCACAGTTTGTATTTTTTGCTGACAACCATACACCCTACCTTCTTATAGTTAGTCCTTACTTGGTAATAATCCTGGGTATGTCGATAAATTACCTCCAGCACCAAGTCCTCTAAGCGGGACATTGGAAGTTTTGAGTACCTTAGAACCACCTCTTAATTGCTGTCGTTCCTAGCCCGGGTTGGTAACACATGTTAGACAATCAGCTAATTGAAAAATAATGAATCCCCAAACAAAAAAAGAAAAAAAAAACATTAAAAGAGTATAAAAAGTATATTTTTATAGTAAAAAAATACTGCACAATAACATGTGCATCAAATGAATTTATAAATATTTAATAATTACCAATATTGCAGTTTCATCAATGAAAGAATGAAGAAAATTTAAGGTGATTCGGACGAGTTCATCTTTGCTTCCTTGCCTTGTAAAGTTTTGCAAAGTAATAATAACAAAAGAACCATTCTATTTTCATTCCACTTGACAATAAATACTAAAAATAGTATGAAGTACATAATTTCTTTTAAAAAACTGGGGTAGCCTAATAATTATGGTTGGTAGTGTATATTTATAGTAGATTGACTAACAATATATTTTAAAGCAGAATTACTAACAATAGCAGAATGACCAAGAATACATTTTATATGTACCACATTGCCATAAAATTATACTCAAAATATGTAAATTGTGGCATTAAATAACCCATAAAGGTGTTGGTATGTCATTAAACAAAATTAAATTTATAATACATATTTAAAGCAAAATTACTATAAATACATTTATCCTGTAGTTGAAGCCATAACATTATGCTCATTACGATAATTGTCGATAAAGTCCCGAAGTGGTTTCACATCCCGGTTGTTAGTACTCGAATTTACCCGTATACGATCTATGTCAGGGTTAAGGACTGCATTCTAATCGTCCGCTAAATCTACCCGACGAGATGTCAAAAACATGTAAAAAATAGCTTGATCCGTCGAAACAAATCAGGCCGATCAACATGGTTACTGGACGTATAAACCCCAATGAGACGAAGTGCTGAATCTTTTATAGTAAAATACAGCACGGAAAGCATGGCTCTGCGTAGATATGAGCGCACACCTCATCAAAAGACTTGCCCACCAGCCAGGAAACTGCTAACGAGCGTCCATCAAAACATGCTGAACAGAGTTAGAATCCCCCTAGACAAAATGTTTCCACGATCGCAAGTTAAAAATCGGGTCTCTTGCACACCACATGTATTTTGTCCGAGAAGATCACGAGTGAGCTGCGACCTGTGAGACACTGAACTCAGGCACCAAGCATTCGCACTAGCCAACCAGAGAGCTATTATCAGTCCGATTTGGGTTGCTTTTCTGCATTGGAGCAGAAGCCATGAAAGTATTTATAGAACAGACAGAAGGAAGCCACATCCCGTCGGTGAGAAAGTGGCTGGAGTCGAGCCGCCAAGTCGGTACCTATCGCATTACTGATTCTCCTTTGGAGCCTGTCAAGAACAGTGAGATGAACAGCGGGTGCACCTGACCATATATGTCATGTACAGACAGATGGTTGATTTGTATATATGCGAGGACACCGACGGCTGTTTCCATTGTGGCTTGTCCCATCTTCCTCTTGATGGTACCATATCAATATTCATAGATAACTTTATTTTTAGAACTCTATACAGGGAGGGATGACTGTTATGGGGAAGCCTCATTCATTTCAACAATCATTTTACATTGGCGTTCTCAAAGAAAGTCAAAGGGTAAACATTCCGAAAATACGGTTTGCCTCCTGCGTCATTGCCCACATTTGTTGTCCTCCAGCACAGGACTCTCCACAGAAAGTATTTTAGAAAGTGTGGAGGATTTTCCACATCCATTCCGTTCACCGTTTTCATTTTAATTCAATATTTAAGATCTTTGATCTTTTTGGACTGGGCCGCTGCCTCTAGTTCTTGGTTACTCAGCACACGATTTTATCTGTATTGTACGAGGGTCATTCAATAAATAATGTAAATTTTTCGTCATAAGGACTTCTAATACAGATAGAAGCTTACCTTGTTTTTAGTTTTTTTCATTACTTCTTTTTTAAAGTGATTTATTTTTTTGCAGATTGAAAAGAAAAACTTTGAGAGTTTTGGAGATTAACAAAGATAACCGACCAAGAAACATGCTCCACAATTGAACAGAGGTCAGTTATCAAGGTTTTGATTGCTGAAGGGTGCAAACCAGTTGAAGTTCATAGGAGAATATCAACTGAGTATGGTCCCACATGTTTTAGCCAAAAAATGTTTACAAGTGGGCTAAATTGTTAAAAGAAGGACGGAGCAGTGTTGAGGATGAAGACAGGTCTAGGAGGCTTACAGAAGTGAGGTCTCCTGAGGTAATCGAATCAGTCAATGACCTCATTCAGTCTGACAGAAGGGTGACAGGGAATGACATTGCAAAGACTTTGAGCCTATCTGTTTGGACAGCACACAAAATTGTCCATGATGACATTGCCTACTCGATGGCCAGCTGTCGGTGGGGGCCAAAGATGCTTACTGTAGAGCACAAAAAGAAAAGGCTCGAGATGTCCAAGCAGTGCCTCTCCCTCTCCAGCCTAGAACTTTCCACTTCAGACTTTCACGTGTTTGGTCCCTTGAAAGTGTTCACGAGAGGCACGAAGTTTGAAAGTGACAATAAAAAAAGTGCTGTGAGCGATTGGCTGAGACATCAGTCCAAAGATTTTTATGCTGAGGCAATAGGAAAGCTTTTGAACAGATGGTAAAAGTGTGTGACATTGCTAGGAGACCATGTTGAAAAATAAAAAAAAAGTAATCTGCGTTAGAAATCTTTATACCAAAAAATTCAGCTTATTTATTGAATGACCCTCGTAGAAGTCCTTATATCGAAAAATGCACCTTATTTATTGAATGACCCTCGTAGAAGTCCTTATATCGAAAAATGCACCTTATTTATTGAATGACCCTCGTAGAAGTCCTTATACCGAAAAATTCATTTTATTTATTCAATGACCCTCATAGAAGTCCTTATACCGAAAAATTTATCTTATTAAATGACCCTCATAGAAGTCCTTATACCGAAACATTCAGCTTATTTATTGAATGACCATCGTAGAAGTCCCTATACTGAAAAATTCACCTTATTTATTGAATGGCCCTCGTAAAAGTCCTCATACCGAAAAATTCACCTCATTTATTGAATTTCCCTCGAATATGTGTTCCGACTTTTTCTTTGTTGCTGATTTGTCTGAGTTTGTTGAGGGATTTCTTGTTTAATTTTGGTCAGATATTTGTGTGTGTTGATGAGAGTTTGCGCAGGGGATAGGTTAGGATTGTTGGTAGGATACTTTTTCTTTGCTAGGGATTTGGGAATGAAAATCTTCTTAAATTCTTCTTCTATGTGCCCTGTCCTTTCAGAACGTAGGCGATCGTGGCTTTCCATATCTCCCTATCCCTGGCGGCTCTTAGTACGTTTTCTCCTGTTACACCACTCAACCCCCGTTCGATCATCCACCTGCTCAGGCCCTTCAAATATGTTGTCCGCTGCTTTCCTCTGTCTCTTTTTCCCTCTATCTGGTCTGTCAATGTCAGGTTCTTCAAGCCCTCCTTCCTCATTGCATGTCACAGGGACGTTAGCTATCTCTTCCTGATGCTCAGTATTAATTTTGTTTTCGTTGCCATTGTTTGCAACATCACATTCTTGTTGACATGCTCAGTCCATGATATCGGCAGGATCCTTCTGTAGAACCACATTTTCGCTGCTTCAAGTTTTTTCTTCATTTTCGATGATATTGTCCCTTCGATCGGATGGGATTTAAAGAATTGCTTTACTCAGAGCACTAAAAACAATGAACGAAATAATACATAGAGAATTAACCCACAAAGCTTAAGCAAAAATCTAAAACTGAAAATTCAATATAATTTACATCTAAACTTATTTATAAATTGAACTGTGTGTGTGTGTGTGTGTGTGTGTGTGTGTGTGTGTGTGTGTGTGTGTGTGTGTGTCTGTCCGTGTGTGGGTGTGTCCGTTACCCATAAACTCCGAAACGGCTGAACTGATTCTCTTGAAAATTTACACACTTGTACTATAAGCGTCTGCGAGTGTTCATAGCTCGGTTTTGTGTCGAGGTACCCCCGATAAATATCGAAAATCGATAATCGAAAAAATCGGGTTATAGAAGCAGTGGTCCGATTTTAATCAAATTTGATACACTCATATATATAAACGATATTCAAAAGTTACAAGGTTGCAATTCTTACAATAGTGCAGAAAATCGATAATATATATATATATATATATAAAAGGCAAGATGTTTGTGTGTGTCTGTTTATCTGCCTGTATATCTGTATTTTTTTCAGCCCTTTTATTTTAGTTTTTGCTTCGGGTTTGGCTCTAAGTAGGTATAATTGTAGTTCTTAGTCTCAGCCATGATACCATTTGCTCAGAGGACTTATTTAGCCTTTAAAATTCAGTTTACGACGAAAAAAACTTATTTGATATCGATACCAGGAAATAAAAATTTGACTTACATCATTCATTTTTCTTTCAGTCTACGGCTTCGTTTTAACTGGAAACAACTATTGCTTTTTAGTCTTTCGTGCCAACGTCCAAAGTGTCTGAGCTCCAGGACCATGGATTAGTTTTAAAGCTTTCATTACACCTGAGCAACGTCGGGCTATACTGCTAGTAAAAAACAAATCAAGCGTCTAAAAAAAAAAAATAATAATAAGAAAATTAAAAATTAAAATTAACAGTTCTTTAAAAACAAAATTGCAAATTTCTAACCGGTAGAACGATAAAATCTCCTCTGGCGCGTGGTGAGACTTGAGTCTGTTGGAAAACAGAAGCAATCCAACTACGAAACTACCGTAATGGAGAGTTCAACAATTACGATGAAAGTATATATTAAATAAATACCATGATAGTATATGTATAAAAATCGCGTAAGGAGAGTCATCATGAACGGCCACTTGGCTAGATCTTTTTGTACTAACGCGGGTGGCCCCTAGAGCTCAATCAATAATCCTACTTTGTTTTTAATTTTCGTTAATGATCTTTCCGATGGCATCAGCTCTCAACTTCGTAAATAGATTGATTTTTCAACCGCTTACAATTTTAAGACCCCCCCCCCAACACGATTGGAAAGAGACTAAAGCCGAGCTGCCAGATCAGAATCGATAAAATTACTTTTTCTTGTCTTTGGATTTTATCAAGGAGCTCAAGATAGACAGGAAGGGCAACGGACCACATGTAGTAGCAATATTCTAATCATGGACGATTGGTAGACTTATAGGTACGTATGATAGATTCTGGAGAAAAAATGTCTCGTACGGCACAGTGAGCAAACTTTCTTAACTTTTGACCTAGCACTGGCTTGAATATAGTCTTCCCACTTAATGTCTGCAGGAACAGTCAGCTAGAGAAGGCATAATGAGTCACTTTCCTGGAGGTTAGTTTCAGCGATACTGACGGAAGGCTGAAAAGAGTCTCTCAGATGATTAATGGAGAGAAATTTAGATTTGGAGATGTTAAAATTAACAAGCCATCCTTTACTTCAGCTAACAACGAGCTTGAGGTCATTTTTGGACATCGACTTCCATTACGACCTTATTCAACTGACGAGAATTATTATTGAGACAGGATATGATTGTTGCTGGTCTAAGGTGACATCATCATTTTAATTAATTTTGGCTAATCGTGGCCACCATACTTTTTTTTTCATTTCAATTTTATCTTAAGTAATGGCTACACTTTCAGCAGCTTCTGTTGATTGTGTTTTACTCTTTTTATTGAGTTGGGGGGATCTTAAAATTTTATGTGGTTGAAAAATCAATCCATTTACGAAGTTGAGAGCTGATGCCATCGGAAAGGTCATTAACGAAAATTAAAAACAAAGTATGATTATGGATGGAGCTCTAGGGGGTCACCCACGTTAGTATAAAAAGATCTAGACGAGTGGCCGTTCAGGATGACTCTCATCAAACGATTTGATAGGAAAGACTGGATCAGCTCAGAAATGTGCCCGGAGATACCGTACCTTTGTAAATATTCGTTCTTGTTTGATTTTGGTGTCTCGTCGCACGCATCTTTGGCTATTTCCATCAAATAAATCCGGTGATAAAACATTTCCATATTCCTTTTTTTTATTTTGCGTATCCACTGAAGTCGTTCTCTATCCGCGCACAGACTGTTTGTTCCCAATAGAGATTGCAGGTCAAATGAAGTGCTACTACCATCTCTCTCTCTGAGGTAATATTGCTTCACGATGTTTTAGACGCCTGTGCATTTCTTATGGTGCAAAGGCAGTGGAAGGGGGAAAAATCTGTAAGTGATTAAAAATTCAATCTGTTTCAAGTCATCTGCAGCTACTGATCCGAGAAAAAAAAAAAAATGAAACGGCTCGCCAGTTGCCGAGTCGGTTCACCTCGGAAAGAAATCGACCTAAAGACAGATCGCCAAAGAAATAATCCGGGTTAAAAAATCAAGAAAAACCGATGCAAAATAACAAACATTATTCATTTGATAGTTTTTTTAATGTTCATAACCACGTAAAAAAAAAAATTATCTTTTAAAAATCTGTATGCTTCTTAAGTATTCTGAACTTTGAGATGAAAAAATTTTAATTATTAAATATTAACTAACTCGGTTCCTATTTTCGTTGATTTTTTTTTTAATCACGATGTGTTAGGTCAGGTTGACATACTCTAAAACTGACTATTAGAACAGCGAGAAATGAGAACAAAAATTAATCTGGGAAACATCTAATCCTCAGATTTCCATTTTTACATATATTTACCAAATCAGTCAGTTAAGTGCCATACGTGATACAAGTCTGGGTGATCATGTCTCGAAAGCGACATGACTGATTGGGCAGAAGATTATCCCGCAGTAGGTTGCCATTGTTTTCTGCGGTAGACTGGTTGCCGACCAAGGCTATAGAACCCAATCTGTCCTGCCATTTGACTCATAGCTGGAGAGAGAAGAGATAGACTATATTACATTATTATATTATGTATAATTAGTGGGGAATCAGTTTATTACTTCGCAACAATAGAAAACCGACCCCCCACTTTATATCCAGTAGAAGTTTTAATTATGTTTCCAACTATTATATTCAGTCAGTCAGTTAAGTGCCATACGTGATACAAGCTTGGGTGATCATGTCTCGAAAGCGACATAACTGATTTTGCAGAAGATTATTCCGGAGTAGGTTGCCATTACTTTCTGTGGTAGACTGGTTACCAACCAAGGCTATAAGACCCTATCTGTTCTGTTATTTAACCCATAACTGGAGGGAAGTGACGGATTAATATCTTTCCCAAGGGTATTTGCGCGTAAGTGAATGCAAGGAATTCAACTGGAATTCGAACTCGGCTCCCCGATTTGTCGTTCTGAGTCGATATCCATTGCACCACAACGTACATTCTTATACAAATACAAAACCCAAAAGTCACTCAAGATAAACGGTTACTGAACGAAGTGTTTGATATGAACTTCAGTCAGTCAGTTAAGTGCCATACGTGATACACGCTTGGGCGATCATGTCTCGAAAGAGACATGACTGACTGGGCAGAAGTTTATCCAGCAGTAGGTTGGTATTACTTTCAGCGGTAGACTAGTTGCCAGCCAAGGCTATAGAACAAAATCTGTCCTGTTATTTGACTCATAGGTAAAGAGAAAAGAAATCTATTATATTATTGTGTAGTAATTAATGGGGGATCGGTTTCCTATAGTTATGAAGTAATAAACTGATCCCCCACTTTATGACCAATATAAGCCTTAATCATTATTCCAACTATTATATTCAGTCAGTCAGTTAAGTGCCATACGTGATACACGCTTGGGCGATCATGTCTCGAAAGAGACATGACTGACTGGGCAAAAGATTATCCCGCAGGGGATTGCCATTGTTTTCTGAGGTAGACAGGTTACCAGCCAAGGCTGTAGAACCCAATCTATCCTGGTTGGAGGGAGAAAAAACGGATTATATTATTTTATTAATAAGTATTAATTAGTGGCGGATCAGTTTATTACTTCATAATAATAGAAAACCAATCCCCCACTTTACGCCGAGTAGAAGCTTTACTTACTTTTTCACCTATTATATTCATTCAGTCAGTTTAGTGCCATACGTGATACACGCTTGGGCGATCATATCTCGAAAGAGACATGACTGACTGGGCAAAAGATTATCCCACAGTAGGTTGCCATTACTATTTGCGGTAGACTAGTTGCGAGCCAAGGTTATAGAACCCAATCTGTCTTATTATTTAACTCATAACTGGAGGGAAGTAGACGGATTAATACCTCTTCAAAGTGTATTTTTGCGTAAGTGAATTCAGGGAATTCAACTGGAATTCGAATGCGGATCCCCGATTTCTCGTTCCGAGCCGGTATCCACTGCACGAAGTGGTGGAATTATGAAGTAAAGCTCATGAGGATATAGAGGATAGATAACCATTGACCCGAAACTTTAAGAGGTTAAAATTATTCGGGGAAGCATTCACGAGGGAGTGGTTCGAGGGAGATTATTTTTGAGAGGAGCATCTGTTTTACGAATGGAACACGTACGGGGTGAGGGTGATTTATTACTGCAGGTCTTGACTCTTTGCTTTCAGATGGCAGAAGAAGAGAGGTACTTCTGGACCGGTACAAGGTAATGACGATTTTTAGAAATGTCGCTAGGAAGTGTTTTAACAGGACAGAAAGTGCGGCACTGAATTCCGAAGGCGCAGTGGGATAGCCAAAAATGCAATTCAAAAACTAAGCAGAGTAACAAAAAAAAACAAACCAACTTAGAAACAAATAAAAAGTGCTGAGATGTTAAGTGATATTTGTCCATATTTCTGAGATGAGGTAGTATTTACACTATTTACATTATTCGGACTATTGTCGTCATCTTTGTTGCCATTTGTACGACGTTTCGGTTGTTTTACGCTCTTGCCTACTTCAGGTGCTAGGAATTTCGAACCAAACCCTTTATATATCTATATTTCTGAGATGAGGTAATATTTACACTATTTACATTATTCGTACTATTATCCTTATCTTTGTTGCCATGTGTACGACATTTCGACCGTTGTACACTCCGACCTTCTTCCGTTGCTAGGAATTTTGAACCGAACCCGTTATTTGTCTGTACTTCTGGGATAAAGTAGTATTTACACTATTTACACTGTTTGCTTCGACCTTTTTCAGATGCTGAGCCATGTGTTCCCAAGTGGATGTAGACGTTGGCTAGTTTCAGTGACTTGACCAGAAAGAATTGTAGTTCAATACCAGGCTACAACAGTCGTGAACAAATGACTTAAAGAGTTAAGTTAAAAGAGAGATAACTAAATAGCTATCAGAAGTGGCATCGCGCATGGAATGAGAATAATAATCCCTAGTGATTAAAATAAATTGTTCGGTTTGAAATTCATAGCACCTGAAAAAGGTATAACGGCTGAAACGTCGTAAACATAGCAATAAAGATGAGGACAGTGGTCCAAACAATATAGTGTTACGTGATAGCAGACATCTTGTATGGCAATGGATGCTGGACAATCTCGTCAAATATGAAAATTATACTTGAATCAAAAGAAAAATGGTTTTACAGAAGGATGCATTATTAGTCAAATCCCATTCTTAAACGATGGTTCAATGAGGTTCTGGAGCGATAAAAGGAAACTGCCATTTTTCAAATTATAGTTGGCGAGTTCGTTTCGTTGGAAGGTTAAAATTTCAATGTGAGATTTCTGGGTAAGAAGCTATCTAAGAAGAGCCTCCCACTTACGAATGGAATACAAAGTGGGTGAAAATTAGTTACCATTGTGTATGTAGCTTGGCTGGTCTAAGCTGTACAGGTCTGAAATCGTGCACTGTGTAGTTCGCCTGACCATTTACCATGGAAGTAGCGATAGACTTTTTGACCCGTATATTAAGGGGCTGTCGGGTGGAAAAATTGTTAATCACATATAAGGTTACCTAAACGATTCTGAACTCTCTTTGTGCTGACAACTTAGGATTTGGTTGCCCCAGACCAGATTTGGCTGGTCTAAACTGTACAGGTCTGAAATCGTGCACTATGTAGTTCGCCTGACCATTTACCATGGAAGTAGCGATAGACTTGCAACGTTTTGACCCGTAGATTAAGGGGCTGTCGGGTGGAAAAATTGTTAATCACATATAAGGTTACCTAAACGATTCTGAACTCTCTTTGTGCTGACAACTTAGGATTTGGTTGCCCCAGGCCAGATTTGGTAATAATAATCCATTAATATTTTGAACTAAGTATTATCTAAAATGTCTTAGTTGTTGAAGTTGAGATGAGTGGGCTGTCGCGTTGTTCTTTCATGACGTGAATGATCATGACTCTAGGCATCTTTCTCTTCCTTTGGAGATCAACAGCATGGAGGAACAACATTTGATTCTCAACCATCTTTGTTCTTGCTCAAGCGTCCATATATTAACTCTTTATCTGATACTAGCCGTATAGCCCGGCGTTGCTCGAACTTAAATGAATATTATATGTACGTAGATTTTTTTTTTTAATCATTTCACCCCGAGCAAGGCGGAAATGCCACTGATGTGCAGGGGGTTACATAAATGTAAAAAGATTAATTAGAAAAGAGTGAGGAGTACAAACTAGTTAGAAAGGAACAATAGAAAGCAGGTGCGATGACAGATACATAGGTGGAGAGAAAGGGAAGGTTATATAGGGGTGGGGAGAGAGCTAGAGTCCAGTGGTTAGTAGATGAGTATTGACTTTGCATTTAAATTTCTGGAGGTTGTAGCCGTCAGAAAAGCAAGAATACGGGAGCGAGTTCCACAGTCGGGAAGTGCGAGAGAAGAAGCTGCAGGAGTAGAATTTTCGTCTGCATTTGGCTAACCTGACTGTGAATGGGTGGGACCCAGTTGCCAGTCTGGTTGCACGAGTAAAAGTAACGATATAAATCAAGATGTGACATTCCACACATTACTCCACATAAAACGTGAGGTTCGTCTTGGTAGTTTTTCTCGTTATGTCATGATTAAATTATAATTACTAAGCTTATTACCTAGTAATTCTTACAAAGAAGTTTGGATGTGTGTTGTGGTGTTTTGGTTATCGGCTCGGGGTGAGAAATCTCAGCCGTCCATATATTACCTCTTTATCTGATACTAGCCGTATAGCCCGGCGTTGCTCGGAGTTTTTTTAGTGGTTATGGTAAAATAGTACGGTCAAGTGCTTATTCAAAAAGCTCCGATATGAGTTGCCGTGTCGCGTATGTGAAAAAATGCGGGATTTAATCTTGGTCAGTTTTGCCAATAAGCGGGAATAATGTATGAAAAATTGAAAGAACGGAGGCGGGCGTTACCAGAGCCTGTAATGTGACGCGATGACGTTGTGACGCAGAAATGGATGCATTTTACTAGCAACGTCGAATGGGTTGGTACCTTGCAGAAAACGAGAAATTCTTAAGGCATATGATAAGGTAGAAGTTACATAAAAGACGCGATTTTTGTTGGATTACCACTAAGCATTTCGAAGAAATAAACGATCGCAAAAAAGCAACATTTTTCATTCATTTTTGCAGCACCCTGTGTGTTAATTAGAATTTTTGTTCGAATATCGCGGTATCAGATCTTGATCTACCATTGATATTCGATTTTGGTTGAGTTTGAGTGAAGCGTCTTGGAGAAATGCATAAAAATGAGCAAAAGACCACCCAAAATTATGTTTGCTGTTAATTTTTGACGAATCGTATTATACATTGATTCGAAACATTTTTGTGTACATCAAAGGTTCGGACCTTGATCTACAAGTTACCAGATTTTGGTTGAATTCACATAAGGGGAGAAGAGTTCGTAAATTCTAAGCATTTCGGTGATTTCTGCCGTATCCTGCAAATCGATTCAAAAAAAAAATTGAGTACATCAAAGTTTTATGTCATGATCGTCAAGTGACTAAATTTTGGTTTAAATCGGACCAATGATTTCGGACGAGTAGGGTTCGTTAGAATGGAAACACACGCAGCCAGATATATCCATTTATATACATCTAAGCTTATTTATAAATGGAACTTTGTCTGTGTGTGTGTCCGTTACCTATAGACTCCGAAATGGCTAAACCGATTTTATTGAAAATTTACACAGTTGTACTATAAGCATCTGCGAGTGTTCCTAGCTAGGTTTTGTGTCGAGGTACCCCCGATAAATATCGAAAATCGATAATCGAAAAAATCGGGTTATAGAAGGAGTGGTCCGATTTTAATCAAATTTGATATACTCATAGACAAAGACATAAGAAACGATATTCAGAAGTTTCAAGGTTTCAGTTCTTGTAATAGTGCAGAAAATTTGATATCGATACCAGGAAATCAACATTTAACTTACATCCATTCATTTTTCTTTCAGTCTACGGTTTCGCTTTAACTGGAAACAACTATTGCTATTTAGTCTTTCGTGCCAACGTCCAAAAAAGTCTGTGCTCCAGGATCATGGATTAGTTTTAAAGCTTTCATTACACCGGAGCAACGCCGGGCTATACTGCTAGTATAGATATATAGAGAGATGTACAGTGTTCTTCCATGACACGGGAGATTATGGTTTTTCAGTCATTTTCTTGTCCATTGCAGTCTTTTGCAATGTTTGACTATTTACCATCTCATCTCTGTGGGTCTTGGCAAAGACCTTCCTTCTTCGAAACTTGTGGAAAGGTGCTACAGAATCACCAACAAATAACTGTACCAAATGACACATCTACCTCATATGAGGAACTCCAACAGCAGCAACAACTTAAATGAATATTATATGTACGTAGATGAAAAAGTAACGATATAAATTTCAAGATGTGACATTCCACACATTACTCCACATAAAACTTGAGGTTCGTCTTGGTAGTTTTTCTTGTTATGTCATGATTAAATTATAATTACCAAGCTTATTACCTAGTAATTCTTACAAAGAAGTTTGGATGTGTGTTGTGGTGCAGTGGATATCGGCTCGGAGTGAGAAATCTGGGAGCCGAGTTCGAATTCCAGTTGAATTCCTTGCATTCACTTATACGCAAATAAGTCTCTTCCATCCAGTTATAGGTTAAATAATGGGATAAACTGGGTTCTGCAGCTTTGGCTAGCAACCAGTTTACTGCTGAAATAATGGCAACCTACTGCGGGAAAATCTTCTGCACAGTCAGTCATGTGTCTTTCGAGACATGATCGTTCATGCGTGTATCACGTATGGCCCTTAACAGACTCACTAAAACTTACAGAATAAAATGATGCCTGAAAAAAATTTTTTTCCTTACAAGAAATGATATTAATCATAGACTAATTTTTATTTTTATTTTTTGAAAATGTATGTCAAGTTTTCAATTTTACAAATAAAATGTATTGATTGTCCTTTTGCCATAAAAATGTATTGTCGGACATTTTTCTATAAAATATATTGTTGGTCATTTAAATATAAAATTGTATTGCTGGTCATTTTGCTATAAAATGTATTGTTGGTCATTTTGTTATGAAAGTGTATTGCTGTTCATTTTACTATAAAAATGTATTGTTGGTCATTTTGCTATAAAAATGTATTGTTGGTCATTTTGCCATAAAAATGTATTGCTGTTCATTTTAATATAAAAATGTATCGTTGGTCATTTTGCTATGAAAATGTATTGCTGGTAATTTTGCTATAAAATGTGTTGGTAATTTTACTATAAAATGTATTGTTGGTCATTTTGCTATAAAAATATGTTGCTGGTAATTTTGCTATAAAATGTATTGTTTGACATTTTACTATAAATGTACTACTGGTCATTTTACGATGAGAATGTATTGATGGTATTTTAATATAAAAAGTATTGTTGATAATCCAACTATAAAATGAATTGTTGTTCAATTTGGTACATGTATTGCTCGTCATTATTTTCAAAAATAAGTAATTTCATTACAAAAATGGCTTGTAATTTATTATAAAAATGTGTTGTAGGTAATTTAATTATAAAATGTATTGTTATTTTAATATAAAACATATGGATGGTAATTTTTCTATAAAAATATATTGTTAGTAATTTCATTACAAAAAATTACTTTTGGTAATTTTACTGTAAAATAAAAGAATTGGCTTGTAAAAGTTCCAAAACGAAGTTGCTATCATTTAACCAACATAGACAATCTTTCCTACCCACCATCAGCATAGACCACGCTAGTCTCTCAGAAAGCAATACATTGCGCCTCCTCGACCTCACTCTCTCAGCTGACCTTAAGTGGAACGACTACATTGAATTAATAGCTACATCTACTGCGGTGACGATAGGAGGTCAAGGAAGAGGAAGAAGTAAGATTATGAAATGTTTATTTGAAACTGATGTTTTGTGAAAAATTCGGATTGAGGTTTCGAGACAAGAAAATTTATGATTTGAAAAGTTTCAGCGTCGCCCCGAAATTGTTGCGGATTGTTGAAATTTAATAGTCGTCAAAGGACTATGAGAAGTAACGTCGTTATAGCGGTCGCACTGAAAAGCGCTGAGTATATGAAGCTTAATATTGTCATTACTCCTACAAAATCTGAATGGCATCATCCGTCGTTTGTAGCTGCACCTTTGCAAGACACCATGGTCCCAGAGTTTTATTTGAGAAGAACTGACTCCGTCAAAAGAGTCTGGAGAACATTATTAAAAAGAGTTATATATATATATATCTTTTGAGACGATTTAACAACAAGTTAACCATACATACTCGCTCTCTCTGTCTAGACTCTAGTGTGTGGTTTGTTGTGTTAAAAACTTTTTTCTTCTGCAACCTTTTTCTTTTTTTATTCCTGTTTTTTGTACATAAAAGACATTAACAGTGCAGCCATCGAACAGTTGTTTGTTCCGGTTTCTACGGGCATTATTTTTCTTTCTATTTCTTTTTGTAGTATTCTAAATGTTTAAGACCGGTTCCCCCAGCCGTGTCTACATCTTCAGTCGACCGGAAACGAACAACACGTCTGCTTTCTGGATCTAATAATCAAAACGTGGGCAGAAAGCAGATTTAAATCAGTGAGCAGGTTGACTATGCTCAGGGACCTACGGCCAGCCCTTGAGTTCGGTTAAGACCGAATAAACACCTCAACCCAAAGAGGAAGACGTCGGAGGTTGAGAGGCCAGGGTGGAAGCGTTAGGTTTGGTGCACTTTGACCGGAATAGGCCCGTGGAGTGGAAGTGCTAGATATACGGTCCCGAAACCTGGATAACCACCCGCGGACGGAAATAGTTAAATATATGGTACCGTGATAACCAGTATTCAACCCGAGGGGCCAGAGTGCTAAAAGTTTATTTTTGCCTACAACATTTTTATAAGAAAATATGCGATCTATCTATCTATCTATCTATCTATCTATCTATCTATCTATCTATCTATCTATTTCAGACTCCAAATCTATCTATCTATCTATCTATCTATCTATCTATCTATCCACACACCCACATTGACAGATAGTAGAAGCTTTTCTATAAAACTGTCTTGTTTATTTTTTTTATGCTGGATGAATGTCAGTCGTCTTCAACATTATATATATATATATATATATATATATATATATATATAAAACAGAAATAGGAGTTTTTCCAACGAGAGAAATTGGTATAGAAGAAAAAAGTGCGAGAAGCCGTGAACATTTTGTTTACATTGTAGATTTATTGTTGTTATTATGATTAATATTACTTGCTTTTTGTATGATATATGAAGTGTCCATAATGATATTTGTGTTAATACACGTGTTTCGAGTCTAAAATTGACTCGCTTCAGGCGAATAAACCTGTGACTTTACATATCAAAATCCGTTGGTTTTTCTGATAGCCATATATATATATATATATATATATATATATAATTTGTAAACGAGTTATTACACAACCTAGGTTTCTACCATGTGGTGTCTTCAGGCGATTTATATTCAAAAGTTCTAAAATAAAATTGTATTAAACACTTTTTAATACAACTGCGTACCGACTTTATTTAATTATAACTAAAAACTAAGTCATTAAATAATTATAAACATATATTTTCATTTGAAAATGTGTTTTTTCCGCAACCTATGAAGCCTAATCAAAAGCTATGCAATATAAATGTATTGAGCACTTTTTAATACAACTAAGTGTTGGTCTAATTTAATCATGAGGCCAAACTAATCGTTTATTCAGCAATGAATTAGAACACTCTCAGCTATTGTGCGTGTATAATGATAATATAAACGCTAAAAAGTCTACCTCCTTCTACCGAGCGCCCATAGCTCAGAGGTAGAATCGCCGACTGACGCCAATTCGGTCGGGTTTCAATCCTGGGTAAAAAGCAATCGGTTGTCTAACTGTACTGATGAGCTGTGATACAGCGAAACAGATCTGTCTGCGGATGATTATATATATATATATATATATATATATATATATATATATATATAACGGTAGTTCCATAACAGTTTTATATATTTTTTTTTTAATAATAGCACTCTGAGCAAGGCGGTAACGCCACTGATGTGCAGGGGGTTACGTGAGAGGGAAAAGATTGGAAAAGAAAACCGGAAACCACATCCTAAACAGGGAACAAGGGATGAGCCTCTTCACCTGTTCAATAGACGTGGGAGAAGTGTGAACCGGGCGATAGTTTAGTCTATCTAAAGAAAGAAAAGAGTGAAAAGATTGGAAAAGAGAAAGCCGGAAACGACATCCTAAACAGGGAACAAGGGATGAGCCTCTTCACTTGTACAGTAGACGTGGGTGGAGTGTGAACCGGGCGATTAGTCTGTCTACTCCAATTGAGAAAATAAAAAAAGAAAAGAGTGAAAACATTGGAAAAGAGAAAGCCGGAAACCACATCCTAAACAGGGAACAAGGGATGAGCCTCTGAACCTGTTCAATAGAAATGGGTGGAGTGTGAACCGGGTGATAGTTTAGTTTATCTACTTCAGTTGTCTATCTACTCCAATTAATATATATACACACACAAAATGGTATTAGAATTACCGTTTATATAGATATATAAACGGCAATGGAAATATATTTATTATTCCGAAAGATATTATCACTTAAATTATTTTTAGCCAATACCCATATTTGAGTGACGTTCCGTTTATTATTTTTTCCTTACGGCTTAAATATTCTCGAAATATCACTGAAGAAAAAGGACTCAAACCTGCATCCTCCTCGTCGCTAGAAGCAGCGTATTTCGATCGACTCAGCTCCGAAATTTTCTGCCGATCAAGCCGAGTATTAACTTAGAATCACAAATACTTCCCAGATTGTAGAAAGTTCCTATATATATATATATATATATATATATATATATATATATATATGCTCTGTTTCATATCCGTAGATATATATATTCAGCGTATCGAGGCTGCAGAAAATTTTCTAAACATACATTGTTAAATATAACAGACAATGAATGTCTATTATATTTAATCATGAGCCGTTCTGAATATCGTATTTTGGCTTTAATTTCAGTTGAAATTGTCCAACATTTGGATATTTTTTTATTATGCTGGTTCTAAGCTTTCGGCTTACATGAGCCATCTTCAGAGAGGTTACAGGGAAGTTAATCTGATGAAATCCACCATCAAAGAACATAAAGATGATATTCTTGTGTTGACATAAAACACTGCTATGCGACGATAACAGTCACCGAATAGCAGACTCAGATCGTAAATTTGTTTTGCGGTTCTATGACGTCACACCACGTGAGAGACAGAAATGTTAACAAAACCATATGTCTAAATGCATTGTAATGTGTTGTGACTAGATTGAAATGTTATTTTGTTGAGTGTGGGTTGCTTTGATTTAATGTAGATGGCCTACAGTATCTGAAGGTCTTTTTTACTGTGTACATGTGTATTGTGTTATCGACTAAAATTTGTCTAATATTAGCTACATGGCTATGTGTTTTCTAAGAAATGTTGTTTAACTGATCTATTATCAGAAAAGTGGCAAGTAAGTCTGCGAGAAAGCGTGGTTGTAGTAAAACCAATATGTAGTGGGTTTATTATTAGTACCAGAGATACAATATATATATATATATATATTTGTTATTGGTCAATTTTTTCTGTATATTTATCACATAATTCGTATTTGGGGTTAATGCAATATATATATATATATATATATATATATATATATATATATATATTGCATTAACCCCAAATACGAATTATGTGATAAATATACAGAAAAAATTGACCAATAACAATTTTATGGCACTTTACAATACACCCAGACAGAACAATCAAAGCTCATTGCCCAGACAACAGAATCAAAGACCATTCGAACAGAATGAGTTATTTTATTGATATATTGATATGGAAATCCATGCAGATACGATTCTATTATGAAAATCTTTAAAAACTATCAAAACACAAGGAACGTTTTTTTTTTTAATCATTTCACCCCGAGCAAGGCGGAAATGCCACTGATGTGCAGGGGGCTACATAACTGTAAAAAGATTAATTAGAAAAGAGTGAGGAGTACAAACTAGTTAGAAAGGAGCAATAGAAAGCTGAGAAAGCAGATGCGATGACAGATACATGGGTGGAGAGAAAGGGAAGGTTATACGGGGGTGGGGAGAGAGCTAGAGTTCAGTGGTTAGTAGATGAGTATTGACTTTGCATTTAAATTTCTGGAGGTTGTAGCCATCAGGAAAGCAAGAATACGGGAGCGAGTTCCACAGGCGGGAAGTGCGAGAGAAGACACTGCAGGAGTAGAATTGTCGTCTGCATTTGGTTAACCTAACTTGGAATGGGTGGGACCCAGTTGCTAGTCTGGTAGCGCGAGTAAACACCTGTTGAGGAGGCATCAGTGACTTAAGTTCGTCCGAGCAGAAGCCATGAAAGTATTTATAGAACAAAGGGGGGGCCACATTTCGACGGTGGGGAAGTGACTGCAGTCGAGCCGCCAGATCAGTACCTATCACATTACAGACTCTCCTTTGGAGCCTGTCAAGAACACTGAGGAGAACGGCAGGGGCACCTGACCATAAATGGCAGCAGTACTCCATGCACGGACGGATGGTTGACTTGTATATATGCAGGATGGATTCAGGTGGAAAAAACATCCTGGATCGACATAGTGACCCAACATTCTTAGCAGTAGATTTTGCTATGGATTCAATATAGTGGTTCCATTTGAGGTCAGAGGACAGAGTAAGTCCGAGCAGGCGTAGTGTATTGCTCTCCGGGAGAATCGCTTGGTCCATGCTTATGGGAGGCAGGAGAGGTTGCCTGTAATGGTTGACAGACAACAACTTGGTCTTAGACGAATTGAAGTTGACAAGCCACTTCTTGCCCCAGTTCACCACAGAGTGTAGATCCCGTTCAATGTCAGTAGCGAGATTATGTCTGCCCGCCACGACAGGTTTCTTACTAGTGCGGGCGTATATTGTAGTGTCATCTGCGTAGATGCCTACTTGGGACTTGATATCATCTGGGAGGTCGTTGATGAAAATAAGAAAGAGCGTCGAGCCCAGAATAGAGCCCTGTGGGACACCAGCATTCATGCTGTAGGACGAAGAGGCACGCCCATTCAAAACGACCTTCATTTTGCGGTTATTTAAGAAAGATTGGATTAGGTCAAGCAGGCGACCGGTAATACCGTAACCCCGTAGTTTGCATAGGAGGCCAGAGTGCCAAACCCTGTCGAAAGCCTTGGAGATGTCCAGAGCAACCGCGCGAGCCTCGTCAGACTCATCAAGGGCCTGTAGCATGTACTAATGGAAATCTAAAATGTGTAGCGAATGAGGAAATCAGTAATTCCAGTTGTAGTTGGAAAACTCGGATTGGTTGAAAAAGGTTTTCATAGACTCATTGAAGTGATTGATGGTAGTAATTCCTTGAAGAAATAGAAAAGCATTAATCTCATAGGTACAACTAAGACATTCAATTAAGTACCATTCATGATACCCGCTTGGGCGATCATGTCTCGAAAGAGACATGACTGAACGGGAAGAAGATTTTCCCGCTGTAGGTTGCCATTACTTTATGCAGTAGACTGGTTGCGAGCTAAGCTGGAAGAAGAGATGGATTAATATTTTTCCCAAAGGTAGGTGAATGTAGCGAATTCAGCTGGAATTCGAACGCGGCTCTCCGATTTCCCGTTTCGAACCGATATACACTGCACCACAACGTATCTTACAAAGAGTTTCATCTTTTGTAAAATGTGTGCGATCTTAGGTTGTTTTTATTTTTGTAATTTCTTTTTTTAAACAAATGATCAGTGGAAAATGTGATAAACCCATTTCTGACCTTAGGTTTGTGGTTGGGACCCGGAAAGCAATGAGTATACAACAGAAAATCCAATAATAATAATAATAATAATATAAAAATCTCCACGATAGAGTTGGGCAATATTTACATTGGACAATGTGCAAACACTATGGAAAATCTGTAAACAAACACTGGTATGAACATCACCCAGCACCGGTTACAGAAATAGAAGATGTAACCATTTTATGGGATTACACCATCTACACAGACAGAAAAACTGAAGCAAACAGGCCAGACATTATTGTTAAAAACCAGAAGGAGAAAACTTGTCTATTAATTGATATGGCTTGCCCAGCGGATTGTAACATAGCAATCAAGGAATTTGAAAAACTGTCAAAATATAAAGACCTGGAAATTGAAATAGAAAAAATGTGGAAATTGAAAACAAGAGTTGTGCCAGTGATAGTAGGTGCACTTGGAATGATAAAAAATGGAACAAAACAACACATTGAAAGAATCCCTGGAAACCCCAGCTTAAAAGATATACAAAAAATTGTCTTATTAAGTACAGCCCACACACTAACGAAAACGTTATCTATGTAATGCTGGGGATGATAGGGAAGATAGAAAAACATGAAATGGAGCCATAACAACACGCCACTACCTGCCTTAGGTCTCCCCGCAGACTTGGTTGGTAGTGAGACCAAAGCAGAAATAAAAATATGATGAAAAATGACATAATAATAATAATAATAACTAGGAACTTTCAAGCAAATATTATAAATAATAATGTGGATCCAAAATGCAGGTTCTGTGATAAATACCAAGAAACAATAGACCATCTAATCTCAGGATGTTCTGTACTTGCCCCAAATGAATATAAAAATCGTCACGATAGAGTGGGGCAATACTTAAATTGAACAATATGCAAACACTATGGAAAATATGTAAATAAACACTGGTATGAACATCACCCAGCACCGGTTACAGAAATAGAAGATGTCACCATTCTATGGGATTACACCATCTACACAGACAGAAAAATTGAAGCAAATAGGCCGGACATTATTGTTAAAACCAGAAAGAAAAAACTTGCCTATTAATTGATATGGCTTGTCCAGCGGATTGTAACATAGCAACCAAGGAATTCGAAAAACTGTCAAAATATAAAGACCTGGAAATTGAAATAGAAAAAAAAACAAAAAAAAAAAACAATGAGGAAATTGAAAACAACAATCGTGCCAGTGATAGTAGATGCACTTGGAATGAAAAAAAAAAAAAAAAAATGGAACAAAAAAACACATTGAAAGAATCTCTGGAAACCCCGGCTTAAGAGATATACAAAAAATTGTCTTATTAAGTTCAGCCCACACACTAAGGAGAACTTTGTCTATGTAACGCTAGGGATGATAGGGGAGATATAAAAAACATGAAATGGAGCCACAACAGCACATCACGACCTGCCTTAGGTCTTCTCGCAGACTTAGTAGGTAGTGCGACCATAGCAGAAATTGAAATATAATGAAAAATGACAACATAATAATAATACAACTATCGAAGTATTTATAATAGCTGTATTCGTAATTTCGTTCTACCCCTTCCTCCTCATTATCATTATCATGGTCTTCATCAACATTATCAACGTCATATCGTTGTCAGTTGGGTGTTTCAATTTTAATCCCCTCATCGCGGCAAAGATAATGGTAATCCGTTGGCTTAGGGGTCCGCCCGCGCAGCCTTCATCGGCAACGCTAAAAATAAAAACAAAAATAAAAAGTTACTTAATCCAAGAGTAAACGAGTCAAACATGCAGAAATAATTAGAGAAACAAAAGCAAATCAATTGTTCGTTATCACAAAAAAAAAAAAAACAAAAAGGAAAAAGAGAAAAAAGAAAAAGAAAGAAAGAAATGAAAAAGAAAGGAAAACGTAAAAGATGAACCCCGGTGGGGGGGGGGGGAGTAAATCCGAAAATGATTCCTCAAATAAAAAATAAACAAAAAGAAACGCAAACAATCTAAATCTAATCTAAACTTATTCATAAATGGAACTTTGTGTGTGTGTGTCCGTTACCTATAGACTCCGAAACGGCTGAACCGATTTTCTTGAAAATTTACACACTTGTACTATAAGCGTCTGCGAGTGTTCTTAACTAGATTTGTGTCGAGGTACCCCCGATAAGTATCGATAATCGAAAAAATTGGGTTATAGAAGGTGTGGTCTGATTTTAATCAAATTTGATGCACTCATAGACAAAGACATAAGAAACGATATTCAGAAGTTTAAAGTTTGCAGTTCTTACAATAGTGCAGAAAATTTTATATCGATACCAGGAAATGAAAATTTGACTTCATGTTTCTTTCAGTCGGCTCTTTCGCTTTAACTGCAAACAACTATTGCTTTTTAGTCTTTCGTGCCAACGTCCAAAGAGTCTGAGCTCCAGGACCATGGATTAGTTTTAAAGCTTTCATTACACCCGAGAAACGCCAGGCTAAACTGCTAGTATATATGCTAGGTGCGATTGGTAAATTGTCGCTATTATTTTATTATTTCAAATATTCTTTAGGCTGTGTCTGAGCTACAGGACCATGGATTAGTTTTAAAGCTTTCATTACACCCGAGCAAAGCCGGGCTAAACTGCTAGTTATATTTAAAGCAGGCTGTTATGTCTCTGCGCATGCGTTCCTCCCTGTATGGGTTAATTCTTTCTTTTTCTTCCATTTTATGTCTACATGGAGTTTTCACCACAAGGCTTGTAGTTATGTTAATGTACAATTTAGTTCCTTTATATCCAGGGTTTTTACAAGACCTTCAACGAATACCTGATATGATAAAGATTAATTTATTAATTAGCACAGATAAAAGATCAGTAACGTCATTCAATAACAGGAGAATTCTAACTGAACATTTTAATAAAATTGACGTGAAAGACAGAAGATATGTTCTTATTGTAGAGCTTATTATGCCGGCTGTGAAGGCTGTGAATGCTGGACAATATCATCGAAAATGAGGACAAAACTGGAAGCGGCCGAAATGTGGTTCTAAAGAAGGATGCTACGGATATCGTGGACTGAGCATACAAGCAACGACGAGGTGTTAGAAAGAATGGCAACAAAAAGGAAATTGATGCTGAGCATCAGGAAGAGACAACTGAAGTTCCTGGGACATGCAATGAGGAAGGAGAGCCTGGAGAACCTGATACTGACTGGTCAGATAGAAGGAAGGAGAGACAGAGGAAGGCAGCGGATAACATATTTGCAGGGTCTGATCAGGTGGATGACGGAACGGGGGTTACCAGGAGCAACAGGAGCAAACATACTAAGAGCCACATGGGATAGGGAGACGTGGAGAGCCATGGTCACCTACGTCCTGATGGGACAGGGCACATAGAAGAAGAAGAAGACATCAAGAACAAGAAATGATGAAATAGAATTACTTTTTTGCAGTTTACCTTCCTTTCTTCATTCTTTCATTCCTTCCTTTTTATTTACGTTATTCTTTTTTTGTGCCATGTTTCTCATTACTCTTTGAATTTGTCCAATTCTTCAAAATCTTTTCTATTTGTCTTTCCTTATATTATTTTTCTTTTGCACCATCTTTCCCGATATCCTTTCAAATTTCTTCTTCTGTTTCTTTTTTTTTTACGCACAATCTTTCTCATACGTCTTTCAATTTTTTGCTTCTCTACTTCTTGACTTCATCTTCCTTTTTTTCTTACATTCTTCTTCTTCTTAACATTCTTCTTCTGTCGCAACATCTTTCTCATTATCATTTAATTTTTCTTCTTCTTCACATTCTTCTTCTTTACATTCTTCTTCTTCACATTCTTCTTCTTTCCCACCCTCTTTTTCATTATCCTTTCATTTTTCCACTTCTTCTTTTTCTTCTTCTTCTTCTTCTTCTTCTTCTTCTTCTTCACATTCTTCTTCTTTCCCACCCTCTTTTTCATTAACCTTTCATTTTCCCGCTTCTTCTTTTTCTTCTTCTTCTTCTTTACATTCTTCTTCGTTCCCACCCTCTCTTTCAGTATCCTTCCATTTTTTCCGCTTCTTCTTTTCCTTCTTTCTTCTTCTTCTTCTTTTTTCCACCTTAATCTATTTTACTTTCTTCTTCTTTCCCTCTCTTTCTCAATATCTTTTTATTTTTCCGCTTCTTCTTTTTCTTCTTCTTCGTTTTCTTTTTTATCCTATACTTCTGTTCTTTTCTTCTTTCTTTTCCCTTGCATCCTTCTTCTATCACACTTTCTTTCTCATTATCCTTTCAATTTTTACACTCTTCTTTTTTCTTCTTTTCCCTTTTTCTTTAAATTCTTCTTCTTCCGCGCCATCTATCTCATTATCCTTATAATTTTCGCTTTCTTCTTTTCTTCTTTTTCTGTTATATTTTCTTCTTTCACAAAACATCTTCCTCTTTATCATTTTAATTTCTTTTCTTCTTCTTCTTCTTCTTCTTCTTCTTCTTCTTCTTCTTCTTCTTCTTTTCTTGGCGGATGTGCGTTGTGGTGCATTGGATACCGGCTCGGAACGATAAATCGGGGAGCCGAGTTCGAATTCCAGCCGAATTCATTGCATTCACTTACGCGCAAATACCCTTCGGAAAGGTATTAATCCGTCTATTCCTTCCAATTATGGGTTAAATTTCAGGACAGATTGAGTTCTATAGCCTTGGTCGGCAACCAGTCTACCGCAGAAAGTAATGGCAACCTACTGCGGGATAATCTTCTGCCCAGTCAGTTATGTCTCTTTCGAGACATGATCGCCCAAGCGTGTATCACGTATGGCACTTAGATGACTGACTGAATATAATAGTTGGAAACATAATTAAAACTTCTACTGGACATAAATTGGGGGGTCGGTTTTCTATTGTTATGAAGTAATAAACTGATCCTCCACTAATTATACTTAATATAATACTGTAATATAATCTATCTCTTCTCCCTCCAGCTATGAGTCAAATTGCAGGACAGATTGGGTTCTATAGCCTTGGTCGGCAACCAGTCTACCGCAGAAAACAATGGCAACCTACTGCGGGATAATCTTCTGCCCAGTCAGTTATGTCTCTTTCGAGACATGATCGCCCAAGCGTGTATCACGTAGGGCACTTAACTGACTGATTCTTTTCGTTTTTCGGAACATCTTATTCAATATGCTTTCAATTTTCGACTTCTTCTTTTTCTGACGTTTTATTTAAATTCTTCTTCGCATGTACCATCTTTCTTCTTATTCTTCCAATTATCGCCTTCTTCTTCATTTTCTTTTTGTCGCACTATTTTTTATTCTTTCAAACTTGTGCTTCTTTTTATTTCTTCCTTCTTCATTACATTCTTCTTTTTCACACCGTTTTTCTCATGCTCTCAAATTTCGCCTTCTTCTTTCTCTTTTTCCTTATATTGATCTTCTTTAAACAATCTTTCTCATTATCCGTTCAATTTTTCGCATCTTTTTCTTCTTCTTCTTCTTCGTTTTTTCCTTCATCTTATTCTTCTGTTCTTTTCTTCTATCTTTTCCCTTACATTCGTCTTCTATCACATTATTCTTTCTCATTATCTTTTCCAATTTTTACCCTTTTCTTCTTCTTTACTTCTTCTTTTTCCTTTTTCTTTAAATTCTTCTTCCGCGCCATCTTTCTCATTATCCTTACAATTTTTCTTTTCTTCTTTTTCTATGTTATATCCTCCTTCTTTCAAACTATTTTTCTCTTTATCATTTTAATTTCCCTTTCTTCTTCTTTTTCTTCTTCTTCTTCTTTATTTTCTTTTTCTTTCGGAACATCTTACTCAATATGCTTTCAATTTTCAACTTTTTTTTCTTTTCTTCTTTTTTTCTTCTTCTTTTTCTTCTTCATGTTCTCACCTTTTCGTTTTTGTTTCATTTTGTGCTACTTTTTCTTTTTCTTCTTCTTCATTTTTTCTTCTTCTCCCTTTTCATTACATCCTTCTTCTTTCACACCATTTTTCTTTTTATACTTTTATTTTTCCTCTTCTTCTTCTGGTCCTGGGCATGACAATAAACTGCATCCGGCAGCAATGCCTCTGATTGAGAGGTTGAGAGTAGCATGGAACCACCTCTTAATTGCTGTTGTTCCCAGGTCCACCTTGAATCGGAGTGGTGGCACCTGTTAGGGTCCCAGCTATGGGCAAATAGTTAACCCCGAAACTGGGGTCAAAACCTATGAAGTTATAAAAATAGACGTTTATAGAAATATATACAGAAAAATAGAATTTTATAGAAAAATACACATTTTTGAAGGAAAAATTATTACTATAATACAATTTTGAAGGAACAAAAAATTTTCGTTAAAATCTAAATCAACCTTCTCACTATAACCGAACATTAAAAAATACCTTAGAACCCTACCGTTTTTTGCGTTAAATATTTCACAGAGGTTGGTATGCCATTAAACAAAACTCAAACTAAAACTCTTCTTTTTATTTGTTTTCTTCTTCATCTTATTCTTTTTTCTTTTCTTCTTCCTTTTCTCTTACATTCTTCTTCGATCGCATCCTTCTTTCTCATTATCCTTTCAATTTTTACCCTTTTCTTTTTCTTTACTTCTTTTTGCTTAAATTCTTCTTCTTACGCACCATGTTTCTCATACCTCGACACAAAACCTAGCTAAGAACACTCGCAGACGCTTATCGTACAACTGTGTAAATTTTCGAGAAAATCGGTTCAGCCGTTTCGGAGTCTATAGGTAACGGATACTCACACACACACACACATACACACACAGACAAAGTTCCATTTATAAATAAGTTTAGAGATTTCTTTTTTTTCATTATACTTTAAATTTTGAGCTTCTTTTTCTTCTTCTTTTTTCTTTACATTTTTCTTCTTTTGCCCCCGTCTTTTCATTATCCTTTTAATTTTCTTTTCTTCTTTGTCATGTTCTCTTCTTCTTCGTTACATTATTTTTCTTCCGAACTTTCTTATTATCCTTTCAATTTTCTTCTTCTTCTTCTTCTTCTTCTTCTTCTAATCCTTTCAAATTTCTTCCGTTGATTATTTCCTTCTTCTTTTTCATTTTTCATACATTCACCTTCTTTTGCTTTATCTTTTTCATTATCCTTCCAATTTGCCACTTTTTCTTCATTTCTTCTTCTTTTTTCTTTACATTTTTCTTCTTTTGCCCCGTCTTTCTAATTATCATTCAATTTTCCTTTCTTTTTTATATTATCTTTCTATTTTTCTTCCTTTTTTATTTTTATTTCTTCGTCTTCTACTTTTCTTCTCATTTTTTTTCTTCTTCTTCATTTTAAACTTCATTTCTTTTCTTTGCACCATCGCTTCCATTATCTTTACAATTTTCTTCTTCATTCTTTTTCATTTCATTTTTCTTCGTTTCTTTCTTCTTCTTACGCTCAGTCTTTCTCATCTTGTTTTCAATTTTTCTGCTTCTTCTTCTTCTCTTATTGTCTTCTTTTTTCTTTTTATTTTCTTCTTTTACTTCATCTTTTTCATTATACTTTTCTGCTTTCTTTCCTTCTTTTTGTCATTTTTCGTTCTTTTTTATTACATTAATTTTCTTTACTACTTTTAATTATCCTTTCAATTTTCCCCTTACTTTTTCTTCTTTTTTCTCCTTTCTTTCTTTCTTTCTTTCTTTCTTTCTTTCTTTGTTTCTTTGTTTCTTTCTTTCTTCTTCTTTCGCAACATCTTTCAATTTTTTTCTTCTCTTCTTTTCTCCTTCTTCATTTTCTTGCTCGGGTGTAATGAAAGCTTTCAAACTAATCCATGGTCCTGGAGCTCAGACTCTTTGGACGTTGGCACGAAAGACTAAAAAGCAATAGTTGTTTCCACTTAAAGCGAAACCGTAGACTGAAAGAAAAATGAATGGATGTAAGTCAAATTATGATTTCCTGGTATCGATATCGAATAAGATTTTTTTCGTTGTAAACTGAATTTTGAAGGCTAAATAAGTACTCTGAGTAAATGGTATCATGGCTGAGACTAAGAACTAAAATTATACCTACTTAGAAGCAAACCCGAAGCAAAAACTAAAATAAATGGGCTGAAAAAATACAGTCATACAGGCAAATAAACAGACACACACACAAATATCTTGCCTTTTATATATATATATATATATATTATCGATTTTCTGCACTATTGTAAGAATTGCAACCTTGAAATTTCTGAATATCGTTTCTTATGTCTTTGTCTATGAGTGTGTGAAATTTGACTAAAATTGGACAACTCCTTCTATAACCCTTATTTTTTCGATTATCGATTTTCGATATTTATCGGGGGTACCTCGACACAAAACCTAGCTAAAAACACTCGCAGACGCTTATAGTACAACTGTGTAAATTTTCAAGAAAATCGGTTCAGCCGTTTCGGAGTATATAGGTAACGGACACACACACAGACAAATTTCCATTTAAGTTTAGAGGTTTCATTTTTTTCTCCCTTTTTCGTTTTATTTTACTAAGTTCAAACCATCTCTCTCATTTGCTTTTCAATTTTCTTCTTCTTCTTCTTCATTTTTCCTTCTTTTCTTCTTCTTATTCGCTTTTCGTTAGATTCTTCTTCTTTCTCACCATCGGCCTCGTTATACTTTACATTTTCACCTTCTGCTTCTTCTTTTTCATTTTCATTGTCGTTACATTCTCCGTCTTTCACTCCATCTTTTCATTTTTTTTCTTTTTCATCTTTTCATTCTTTTCTTCTCTTTTTTCATCCGCTTCCTTTTTTATTACATTCTTTTTCTTTAGTACCATCTTTCAATTTCTCCTTCTTTTTCCCTTTTCCACTTGTATTTCTTCTTTTTCCTATTTTCTTCTTCTCTCTTCTTTCTTTTTAGTTACATTTTCTTTTTCGCACCATCCTTCTCATTATACTTTCAAATTTTTCCTTTGTCAGTTTCTTTTTTTTTCTTTCTTTTTCGTTATATTCAACTTCCTTCGCATCATCATTTTCATTATCATTACAGTTTTTCCTTTTCCTTTTTTCTTTTTCGTTATATTTTTCTTCTTTCTTTCCATCGTTCTTATTATCCTTTCAGTATTCTCTGTCGTCTTCTTCTTTTCTCCTTCTTTTTTCTTCCTTATATCCTTCTTTTTTCGCCCCATCTTCTTCATAATCCTTTCATTTTTTATCTTATTTTTTTCTTATTTTTAGCTACGCTCTTCTTCTTCTTCTTCTTCTTCTTTTTCTTTTTCCGCACCCTCGTTCTCATCATACTCCCAATTTTCTCCTTCATCGTATTCTTCTTTTTCTTTTCTTGTTCTTTTTTCTTTACATTCTTTTTCTCACACACGATGTTTCTTGATATCTTTTCAATTTTCACCTTATTCTTATTCTTCTTCTTTTCTCGTTCTTCCTTTTTCTTTACATCCTTTTTGCTGATATCTTTTCAATTTTCACCTTCTTCTTTTCTTCTTCTTCTTTTTCTTCTTCTTTTCTCGTTCTGTTTTCTTTAGATTCTTTTTCTTACACGCAATTTTTCTCGATATATTTTCAATTTTCATCTTCTTTTCTTCTTCTTTTTCTTCTTCTTTTTTCATACTTCTTTTTTCTTTAGATTCTTTTTCACACACACGATTTTTCTCGATATTTTTTCAATTTCCACTTCTTCTTTTTCTTCTTCTTCTTTTCTCGTTCTTCCTTTTTCTTTACATTCTTTTTGCCGATATCTTTTCAATTTTCACGTTTTTCTTCTTCTTCTTTTTCTTCTTCTTTTTTCGTTCTGTTTTCTTTAGATTCTTTTTCTTACACACAATTTTTCTCGATATTTTTTCAATTTCCACTTCTTTTTCTTTCTCTTCTTTTTCTTCTTCTTCTTCTTCTTCTTCTTTTCTCATTCTTCCTTTTTCTTTACATTCTTTTTCTTGCACACGATTTTTCTCGATATTCTTTTAATTTTCAGCTTCTTCTTTTTTCTTCTTTTTTATTACATCCATCGTCTTCTCATCACCTTTCTCACAATCCTTTCAATTATCGCCTTCGCCTCCTTCTTGTCCTTCGTTACACTCTTCCTTTTTAGCACTCTCTATATTTTATCATTTCAATTTTGCATATTTTCTTCTCATTTTCTTCTTCTTCTTCTTCTTCGTTTCATTCTTCTTCTTTTACGCCATCTTTCTCATTATCCTTTCAATTTTCTCCTTGTTCTTATTTTCTTCTTCTTCTCCTTCCTTACATTCATCTTCTTTCTCACCACCTTTCAATTTTTTCTTTTACAAGTCTTACTTTATGATTTTCTTCTTCTTCTTCTTCTTCTTCTTCTTCTTCTTCTTCTTTTATTCTTCTTCTTCTTTCTCGCAATCTTTTTCATTATTTTTTTCTTTCGCATCGTTTTCTATTTTTTCCTTCTTTTTTTGTTTACTTCTTGATCTCAACTTCTTTTTTATGCACAGCAATCCTTTTCTACTAATTTCTTCTTCTTCATCTTATTCGTCGTCTTCAATTTTCTCCTTCGTCGGCTTTAATCATTTTTTAAGAAACTTTTCCGAGTTGAAATGAAGCATATCACTTTGATTTTTGCGTGTTGATCTTGATATAAAATCCCATCGACATCTTAAGTGATGTGATTTGAGAAACGAAAAATAATATTAATAATAAAACGGAATCAGAAGAACCAAGAGATCAACCGGGCAGGAGGAAGACAAAAAAAAAAAAAAAAAAAGAAGAAAAAAAAGAAGCTCAATCAATCAACAAACATTAAAGCAACCAATGAAAACGGGAATCGATTTTGATCTCTGCCGTCCGATATTTCTATCGATCCCAAAACACTTATTTTTGCACAGTGATTAACTGCTTTGGCGAACTGACGGATGTGGCGGCAAGAACTTCCGGGTCATCAGGTCTTGTTACTATGACAACAGAGAAGAAAAAAGAGGGCTTCACTGTGTGCATTACCATCTCCCTAGCCTCATTTGGATTAAGATGCGAGAAGAAGCTATCATCATTGCCCAGACGTGATGACGAAAATGCAGCAGGAGATATAGACGAAGGTGGATATGTACTAACGTTGGCTTAGTCTGGCACAAGGTCAGTTATACTGGACATACACAGCGAAGATGAAAATTGCAATCCGAGAACATCAGCTTCATAACTACCGCTAATCTTCATATATATATATATATATATATATATATATATATATATATATATATATGTACGCAAGGTCTGTGCGTGTGCGTGCATATATATATGTGTATGGTCATGAAAATGTTCTGTGTTGTGGTGCGGTGGATATCGGCACAGAATGAGAAATTGTAGAGCCGAGTTCAAATTCCAGATATACTCGTTGCATTCACTTACGCGCAAATACCCTTGAGAAAAGTATTCATCCATCTTTTCCCCTCCTTGGAGTTAATTAGCAAACAAATACAGTCCTTATAACGAAATAATAATAATAATAATAATAAAAAGGATTCAAATGAATCAAGAAATCAATCAGAGTTCATATATATATATATATTTATCGTCATCTGCAGACAGATCTATTTCGCTGTATCACATCTCATCAGTACGGTTAGACATCCGATTGCTTTTAACCCAGGATTGAAACCCGACCGAATTGGCGTCAGTCGGCAATTCTACCTCTGAGCTATGCGCGCTCGGTAGAAGGAGCCGACTCTTAGCGTATCCTGTATCGTACGCCATTAGCCAGAGTGCTCTAATTCATTACTGAATAAGCGATGTGTATATATATTTATCTATAAATTCAGATAAAATGTACAAGGGAAATAGCCATTTTCAACATGCATTCTCAGCCCCATATAAACAAAGAATGAAGAAATATTCTAAGCCTAGAGGTTTGTTCTAGTAAAGGAAGGGGTTGGGAGATATTGGTTTTTATAGAGCTAAGCTAGCGGAATTTTAGTAGTAATGTTTCTTTGGTAGTGGGAGGTATGTGGCTTGGCCCTTGAGCTAGTAGTGGTAGGTAGTGGGGAAGTACCTGCTTAGCCAAATTTTTAAAAAAGCCTTATTGTGAATAACTGGAAGAATAGGATAATTATTACTACATATATATATATATATATATATATATATATATATATATATAGTTTAAGCATTTAAAGTATATAAATATTCAAGGGGGCAATGCTCAAAATTGGAGGTAGAACGTTTATTGATATAGGCAGTGTGCAGTCTATTGATATATTTTATAGATAAATGGTTAGTTCAAGAATGCGGGATAACTTAATTTAACGAAGGTTAGCATCAGCCATACCGATAGAAAGTAAAAAACGTTCTTCTTATTTTACATCATTTTCCCCATAATCAATTTATTTTTCTTCTTTTTAAATTCTTTTTCTTTTGCACCGTCGTTCTCATTATCCACTCAATTTTCTTCTTCTTCTTCTTCTTCTTCTTCTTCTTCTTCTTCTTCTTCGTTTGCTTCTTTCTTTCTTTTTTTATAATCATATCGCCCCAAGTAAGGTATTTTACTGTCAGTGTTTTGCAGGGGGTTACACAAGAAAGAGTGACAGGTTATAGGGGGTGTCAGGAAGTGTGTAAGAGAAGGATGAGCATACTGATGAGAGTGGTGTGGACGGAGAAAGGAGCATGAGAGAGAGAGGATGCAGGTTAATGAGATAGGAGATGACTATTGACTTCACAATTAAATTCTTGGAGATTGTAGCTGTCGGGGAAGCAAGTAAAGGGAAAGGAATTCCACAGGCGGGAAGTGCGAGAAAAGAAGCTGATGGAGTAGAAATTGCGTTCATATTTTATTGGTTTCACAGTAAAAGGTTGGGACCTAGTTGCTAATCTTGTGGCTCGAGTAAATTTATAGATAGGGGTTACCAGTGAGCCAAGTTCATCGGAGCAGTAGCCGTGAAAATCTGCTTCTTCTTCTTCTGTGTTATCTTTTTTTTTTCGTACCATTTTTCTTATTATTCTTTAAATTTCTGCTCCATTTTTTTGCACCATATTTCTATTGATATATTTTATTGATAAAAGTCAGTCAGTTAAGTGCCATACGTGATACACGCTTGGGCGATCATGTCTCGAAAGAGACATGACTGACTGGGCAGAAGATTATCCTGCAGTAGGTTGTCATTGCTTTCTGCTGTAGACTGGTTGCCGACCAATGCTATAGAACCCAATCTGTCCTGTTATTTGACTCATAGGTAAAGGGAAAAGAAATCTATTATATTATTATGTAGTAATTAGTGGGGGATCGGTTTCCTATTGTTATGAAGTAATAAACTGATCCCCAACTTTATAACCAATATAAGCCTTAATCATTATTCCAACTATTATATTCAGTCAATCAGTTAAGGGCCGTACGTGATACACGCTCTGGGCAATCATGTCTCGAAAGAGACATGACTGACTGGGCAGAAGATTATCCCGCAGTAGGTTGCCATTGCTTTCTGCGGTAGATTGGTTGCCGACCAAGGCTATAGAACCCAATCTGTCCTGTTATTTGACTCATAGGTAAAGGGAAAAGAAATCTATTATATTATTATGTAGTAATTAGTGGGGGATCGGTTTCCTATTGTTATGAAGTAATAAACTGATCCCCCATTTTATAATCAATATAAGCCTTAATCCTGATTCCAACTATTATATTCATTCAGTCAGTTAAGTGTCATACGTGATACACGCTTTGGACAATCATGTCTCTAAAGAGACATGACTGACTGGGAAGAAGATTATCCCGCAGTTTAGTTGCAGTAGACTGGTTGTCAGCCAAGGCTAAAAAAAAACAGTCTGTCCTATTATTTAACACATAACTGGGGTAACGTGACGGATTAATACCTTTTCCAAGGGCATTTGCGCGTAAGTGAATGCAAGGAATTCAACTTGAATTCGAACTCGGCATCCCGATTTAGTCCGATAAATGCGCAATGACTTTATCTGATGGAGGTTACCATCAGCCATGCCGATAAAAGGTAAAAAGTGTTCTTTCAGATGATTAAATGGAAACTGTTTTGCTTTTGGGGCGTTAAAATTAACAATCCATGAGAGTCATGCACTTGAAACAGTTGGACTCCAACGGTGGATCCAAGCAACAAAAATTAGATAATTCAAATGTCTGCTTGCCTAACGAATGAAATGACCACAGAAGAGTGTTATCAGATAAATGGCTCTAAAGACGTGTTGGTTACCATAAAGAAGAGGACGCTGGAGGCCCGTCGGTCAGGATCAAAGTGTGGTATCTATTCTCAGATACTCACTGCCTGCTCGCCGCCCGGGTTTTGAAGCTTAGAGAAGCTTTTGACTAGCTTTGACAAGCAATGACCAGCTTTGACAAGCATTGACCAGCTAAGGCCAGCTTTATACCCAGTTACCGCGTAAGCAGGGACTGGGTAATTTTTGACCAATGGCCTGAGCGTACGCGCTCAGGTTCCCCACATTAAAAACTGACCTTGTGTCACAACTCGCTCCAGTGGAAGAGTAGGGTAAATCAGACGGGTGCGACTAAGGAATATAACATGTCTAAACATTTGCAATGTAACCACGTTGCGAAACCGTCCTACGATGAACAGTACAGAGAGGAAAGACAATAGTCGGAAAACGTCGTGGAATGAACCCAGGCGCTGCCTAGTGACCGTGTTCTGTGAAGGATTCTTCTTGATCAAGCCACCATACTGAGAAGAATGATCTACGTTGACGGATCCTGTTCAAATAAACACAAGGGTGTTATAGAAAACCCCTAAAATTTTTGAAAATATGTTTTCAATCGATACCAAGTGTTTTCATAATGTTCAATAAATTATTTTAAAGAAAACATAATTTTCTGAAAGTTTCAAAATTTACCTTCAAAACTATCGTGTTTTCTTGATTTCTGAGTAGTTCTTCAACGCATTTGTATAAGTTAATAAACTTTCGTAAAGTATCGAAAACCCCCAAAATTGTTGAAAATCTGAGTGTTTTCAATTGATACGATGTGTTTTCATCATGTTTTTATAATGTTTAATAAATTATTTTAAAGAAAAAATAATTTTCAGAACATTTCAAAATTTACCTTCAAAACTATCGTGTTTCCTTGATTTCGGAGTAGTTTTTCAATGTATTTGCATAAGTTAATAAACTTTCGTAAAGTATCGAAAACCCCCAAAATTGTTGAAAATCTGAGTGTTTTCAATTGATACGATGTGTTTTCATCATGTTTTTATAATATTTAATAAATTATTTTAAAGACAAAATAATTTTCTAAAAGTTTCGAAATTTACCTTCACAAATATCGTGTTTTCTTTAGTAGGTAATGAGGATGACTCTGGCAATATATATCTGATGTGACATTCTAAACGGGTGCAACTAAGGTATGTAGCACCTGAACATTTGAAATAGCGAGTAGAATGATTCTGAGCCTCGTGTTTGCTGATGACATCGACATTCTGGATGCTAGTGTTAATGAACTAAGGTGAGGTGTCTGAACGAAACAGCATCCGCAAATAGAAATCAATGTCGAGAAAACAAAGATGAGGAGAAATGGTGAGTTGCATTCACAACAGCCGTGATGGCTCGATTGAAACAGATTCGCAGAGACAGAAAGCTCGCCCTCAAAAATAAGTTCAAATTGTTGCAATTCTCACGTTTAGTCGGTTCTCCTGTATGCATGCGAGTGACGGGCACCAACAGGAAGACTTCAAAGGCGGATCGAAGTGAGGTATTTCAGACTTCTGGCATTTCCTATAAAGACCGTACCTCGAAAGAAATCGAGCCATAACATCACACCACGAACTGTCTTAGGTCTTTTTGCAGACTTGGTAGGTCGTGCGATCATAACAGAAATCGAATTATGATGAAAAATGACACAATAATAATAAAAGTTGTCTACTAATTGATATGGCTTGCCTAGGGGACTGTGACGTAGCAGCCAAGAAATTTAAAAAACCTATCAAAGTATAAAGTCCTGGAAATTAAAATAGAAAGAAAATGTAGAAACTAAACAGAAGAATAGTTCCAGTTACAGTAAGTGCGCTTGGAATGATAAGAAAAGGAACAAAACAACACATTAAAAAATCCCTGGAAATCCCAGCTAAAGGGAAAAAATTGTCTGACACACTAGAAAGAATTTTGTCTATGTAACGCTCGTGATATTATGGGAGTTAGAAAAACAAACACTGATATGTAACCATAACAACACACAGCTACCTGCCTTAGGCCTTCCTGCAAACTTGGTAGGTAATGTGACCATAGCAGAAATCGAAATATGATGACAATAATAAATAAAAAAGTAACGTAGAATATCCGAAAAATGTATAAACCAATGTTGGAAAAATCTTCTAAACATAGCCTAATAGTATTTTTTTTCTTTTTATAAACATATCGCCCCAAGCAAGGCATTTTACTGCCACTGTTTTGCAGCGGGTTACATAGGAGGAAAGTTATGAGAAAGAGTGACAGGTTGTAGGGGGTGTCAGGAAGTGTGTAAGAGAAGGATGAGAATACTGATGAGAGTGGTGTAGACGGAGAAAGAAGCATGAGAGAGAGGATGCAGGTTAGTGAGATAGGAGATGACTATTGACTTTACATTTAAATTCTTGGAGATTGTTGCTGTTGGGGAAGCAAGTAAACAAAAGGGAATTCCAAAAGCGGGAAGTGCGAGAAAAGAAGCTGATGGAGTAGAATTTGTGATTATATTTTATTGGTTGAACAGCAAAAGCTCTTGAGAAATATGAATCCCCAAATAAATGGCTATAGAGACGAGTTGGGCACCATATAAAAGAGGAAACTGCAGTGGCATGGCCACCTAACCAAATTAAGTAACCTCTCTAAGATTATTCTACAAGGAACGGTGCAAGGAGAAAGATGAGTGGGGCTCCAAAAGAAACATATAGTCAGAGAATGTCATTGAATGAAAAGTTTTTGACCAAACCCAAACGCTAATCAACGATCGAATCAAGTTGATAGGTTTACCTATCGTCCGGTTCACACTTCTCTTTTGAACAGGAGTTGTGGTTGTTCCGTAGTTTCTTGTTTAGGAATGGTTTTCTGGTTCCTTCTAAAGTCTGCTTCAATTTGGTACCCCTAACGTCTGCGCCTGATCTCTGAAATATCGATTTTTTTATTCTCCCACCAGTAACATTAAATAGGTTCGCTTATCGTCCGGTTCACTCTCCCCTTCATTTTTTGATCAAGAGTAGAAGTTTATTTCTTGTTTTATTTTTAGGATTGGTTTTCTGATGCCAAGCATCGATGAGGTGTTGGAAAGAATGGCAACAAAGAGGAAATTGATACTGAGCATCAGGAAGAGACAACTGAAGTTCCTGGGACATGTAATGAGGAAAGAGAGTCTGGAGAACCTGATACTGACTGGTCAGATAGAAGGAAGGAGAGACAGAGGAAGGCAGCGGATAACATATTTGCAGGGCCTGATCAGGTGGTTGACGGAACGGGGGTTGCATGGTGTAACAGGAGTAACGGGAACAAACATACTAGGAGCCACAATGGATAGGGAGAACCATGATCGCCTACGTCCTGAAAGGACAGGGCACATAGAAGAAGAAGAAGAATCCTAACACTTGTCCTTTCCTATGCTAATATGAGCCCACACAATAATTCTTAACCTTGAGTGGCTCTTGTGCCTTGTATTGGGTGTAGATTAGCAAAATAAATAAATAAATAAATAAATAAATAAAAATAAAGGAAAAGAAAAGGTGAAGGTTTTTTGTTGAGCAAAACACTATACAGCGCCCATACAACACTTGTGGTTAATTAAAAAGAAAGGGGCTTTTGTTTGTTTGGTTGGTTGATTGTGTTTAGTCGCTTATCAAAATCTATGGGTTGGGAAGGAAAAACTTAAAGCAACTGAAATGTGGTTCTACAGAAGGATGCTGCGAATATCATGGATCGAGCATGTGAGCAATGATGAGGTCTTGGAAATGATGGAAACAAAATGGAAATTAATACTGAGCGTCAGGAAGAGACAGCTGAAGTTCCTGGGACACGCAATGAGGAAGGAGGGCTTGGAGAATCCGATGCTAACAGGCCAGATAGAGGGAAAAAGAGACAGGGGGAAAGCAACGGATAACATATTTGAAGGCCCTAATCAGGTGGATGACGGAACGAGGATTGCATGGTGTAACAGGAGAAGGCGCGCTCAGAGCCACCAGGGATAGGAAAAAGTGGAAAGCCATGATCGCCTACGTCATGAAGGGACAAGGCACATAGAAGAAGAAGAAGAAGAAGAAGAAGAAGAAGAAGAAGAATACCTAATCTAAATAACCCATATCTGAAGTGAGCGTCGAATTCAGCGGCATTTGGCCGTAAGTGAATATAAAAAAAACAACTGGAATTAGATCTCGGCTCTCCAATTAACAATTCTCAACCATTATCCGTTACACCACTCGCACATCCAAGTTTACAGCACCTGATATTCTCAAGCCGTCAGCCATCAGATACCGAGCAGGTGATCGTACGAGAAACGGGGTTTCAACTTTCTTGCAGCCATAAGCTCAGGAGGAGACTGCGAGAGAAGAAATAATATCAAATTGAAAAAAAAAAAAAGATCCATGTTAGAATTCAATGACCATTACTTTCCCCTTTTCAAGCAACACGTGAGAGAGACAGTATTTATACTATTCGGACTATTGTCCTCATCTTTGTTGCCATTTGTACAACGTTTCGGCCTTTGTACGCGCCGGCCTTCTTCAGGTGTTAGGAATTTCGAACCGAACCCTTTATTACAACCACTGGGGTATAGCATTCTCATTCCTTGCGTAGTAATACCTTGATAAGAAGTTGTCAGTTATCTCCCTCTAACCCTGCAAGTTCACCACTGCTGTAGCTTGGTATTGAACTCACAAACCTTTGGGTCAAGTCACAGGAACTAACCAACGTCTATATCCTTAAGGACACATGGCCCAGTGGATATAGACGTTGTTTAATAACAAAGATTAGGACAATAGTCTGAAGAATGTAAATACTACCTCATCTCAGAAATATAGACAAATATGTGACAGATATTATTGGTTTACCTGGTAACGGCCAGTCAGTTACGTGCCATACGTGATACACGCTTGAGCAATTATGTCTCGACTGACTGGGCAGAAGATTACTTTTGGCGGTAGACTAGTTGCTAACCAACCTGCCCTGCCATTTAACCCATAGCTGGAGGGAGAAGAGAAGGATTGGTAACTTTCCCAAGAGTATTTGCGCGTAAGGAATTTAAATGGAATTCGAACTCGGGACACCGTTTTCTCGTTCCAATTTGATATCGACTGCACCACGACGCATATTCACACGTGATATCGGTATCGAGGCAGAAAACCTGACCTGGCTCCATTTATATAGATTACTCACATACAAATGTTCTTTTCGGCTGTTTGGTTATAAGCTCGAATATTGAATACACGCTGAGCTATGAATATAATATTAAAATTGACATTACTTCACTCACAGCCGTAATTCTTTAGCGTTTTGGGAATAAGTTTTGCAAATGATAAATTCATTCCCGAGAAAAAAAAAAACAAAAAAAAAAAACAAACAAAAAAAAAAAACAAAAACAAAAACAAAACAAAACCAAAAAAACCCGGATACTCGAATGTCTTAGGCGGGGTTTAGCGATAAAATAAATTTCATCAACGCACCGCAAATACGTTAAAACGATAGAGTAAAAAGATTAGAAGATAGAAGTGGGGATTAAACCAAATAAAAGATACAAAGCAATAAAATAAAATAAAAAGCACGAAAATACGTCTTGATGATAAAAGGAAGATCATGTGTAGGGGTGGGTGTGTGTGTGTGTGTGTGTGTGTGTGAGTGAGAGAGAGAGAGAGAGAGAGAGAGAGAGAGAGAGAGAATATAGGCTGATGTTACGAGATGATAATAGTGAGAAAAATAAGTATTAGTGTCATAGCAAGTGGGGAAAAGAAATTGAGGTTGAATGAGTGTTAAAAAAAAAAAAAGGGTCGATGATGGAAAAATAAAAAATAAAATAAAAAAATTAAAAGAAAGAAGAAAGGAATGAAAGAAAATGTAACAGAAAAAGAAATAATAATAATAGAATTAGTATTAGTATTAGTATTAGTAAGAAGAAGAAGAAGAAGAAGAAGAAGAAGAAGAGTTAAACGCAAAAAAAAAAAAAAAATCGGAGGACCAGACAAAAAAAAGAAAGAAAAAGGAAGCGGAGAGTGATGTTGAGGAGGAACATGGGACGATGGAGCAGAAGAAAGATTTTGAAAATGAGGAAAAGAAGGAAGAGATGAAAGTGTCAGTCAGTTAAGTGCCATACGTGATACACGCTTGGCCGATCATGTCTCGAAAGAGACATGACTGACTGGGCAGAAGATTATCCTTCAGTACGTTCTCATTGCTTTCTGCTGTAGACTGGTTGCCAACCAAGGCTATAGAACCCAGTCTGTCCTGTTATTTAACCCATAACTGGAAGGAAAAGACGGATTAATACCTTTCCCAAGGGTATTTGCGCGTAAGTGAATGCAATGAATTCAACTGGAATTCGAACTCGGCTACCCGATTTCTCGTTCCGAGCCGATATCCACTGCACCACAACGCACATCCTCAGAAAAAAACACGTTGTTCGATCATATAGCGATGAAGAAAAATTAGAACAGATAGATGTGGGATAGCGAACTAAAGACGTAGGTGAAGGAATTATCGGTAAAAGTGATGAAAGCAAAAGAAGAAAAAGATGTCAGAAAATGTATAGAAGAGGAAGAAGAAGATGTAAAAAAAGTGTTGAAATAATAAAAAGAAGAAAAATATCAGAAAAAGCAATGAACGAAAAAGAAAAGATGTAAGAAAAAGTGTTTAAAGAAGAAAAAATATCTCAGGAAATATATTGACAGAAGAAAAGATGTCAGAAAAGTGTTGAAATAATAATAATAAGAAAAATATCAGAAAAGACAATGAACAAAAAAGAAAAAGAAATAGAAGGGGAAAAGATGTAAGAAAAAAGTGTTAAAAGAAGAAAAGATGTCAGCAAAAGTATTGAAAGAAGAAAAGATGTAACAAAGTTATGAAAAAATAATAATGAGAAAAATGTCAGAAAAGGCAATGAACGAAGAACAAAAAGAAGTAAAAGAAGAGGAAAAGATGTAAGAAAAAGTGTTAAAAGAAAAAAGATGTCAGAAAAAGTATTGAAAGAAGAAAAGATGTAAGAAACAGTGCTAAAAGAAGAAAAGATGTCAGAAAAGTATTGAAAGAAAAAAGATGTAAGAAACAGGGCTAAAAGAAGAAAAGATGTCAGAAAAAGTATTGAAAGAAGAAAAGATGTAAGAAACAGGGCTAAAAGAAGAAAAGATGTCAGAAAAAGTATTGAAAGAAGAAAAGATGTAAGAAACAGGGCTAAAAGAAGAAAAGATGTCAGAAAAAGTATTGAAAGAAGAAAAGATGTAAGAAACAGGGCTAAAAGAAGAAAAGATGTCAGAAAATGTATTGAAAGAAGAAAAGATGTAAGAAACAGGGCTAAAAGAAGAAAAGATGTCAGAAAAAGTATTGAAAGAAGAAAAGATGTAAGAAACAGTGCTAAAAGAAGAAAAGATGTCAGAAAATGTATTGAAAGAAGAAAAGATTTAAGAAAAAACTGTTGAAATAATAAGAATAAAAATTGTCAGAAAATTCAATGAACGAGGAAGTAGAAGAAGAAGAAGAAGAAGAAGAAGAAGAAAAAAGAAGAAATCGTATTAAAGAAAGAAATAAAGAAAGGTGAAGAAGCGCGGAAGTATTCGTAGGAGGCAAAGCTAGACACTTCAACGGTAGCCTATGTAAACATTTATCAATCAGCTGAACATTACCAAAATGAAGGCTGTGATCTGAGATCAAGATTAACCTGGAAGATCAGGACGATGAGAGAGAGAGAGAGAGAGAGAGAAAAGAGGAAACATGGGTGTGAAATCTCTGAGGATTTCATGTAGCCAACTTGAGGAGAGATTTTCAAGAAAAATCTTTTAATGAAACGTGTTTATGGAAAGGCTGAAGATTCTTGCCTTTGAGCCTAGGACCCCCGAGATTTGAAATCAAGGGTGAGAATATAACCAATTTTGAAGTGTGATCAATATATTTTGAAGGTCATTTTTTTTTCTTAGCTTTTACACTTCGTAAATTCAATATTCCAGTTTCCCATTAGTCTCTCTCTCTCTCTCTCTCTCTCTCTTGTTTCTTGTTTTTCTCACTATTATGGCCTTTCTGTTCGTCTCCATATTTTCTTAATATGTCTCTTTCTCCATCTCCATCTTATGCTACGCAGCATTCATCCTTTTCTTTTTTTTTCTTTTAATTTCGAACTTTTCTTTTTGTTACTCTCATTATTTTATCTTTAACCCTCTAGGGCCATTCGTATCATATTTGATACAGTATTTCCCTATAAGGAAACATTTGGTATTTCCCTATAAGGAAACATTCGGTATTCATTGACTAAGCAGTCAGTACTGCTTTCATTTGAAATTTATAAAATATTTCTCTTAAAAAATTTTTCAGGAAAATATTTCTTTCAAGGCTTGATTTCATACTGTATCAAATATGATACGAATGGCCCTAGAGGGTTAATCTCAATCTATCTATCTATCTATCTATCTATCTATCTATCTATCTATCTATCTATCTATTAACCCTCTAGGGCCATTCGTATCATATTTGATACAGTATTTCCCTATAAGGAAACATTTGGTATTTCCCTATAAGGAAACATTTGGTATTCATTGACTGAGCAGTCAGTACTGCTTTCATTTGAAATTTATAAAATATTTCTCTTAAAAATTTTTTCAGGAAAATATTTCTTTCAAGGCTTGTTTTCATACTGTATCAAATATGATACGAATGGCCCTAGAGGGTTAATCTCAGTCTATCTATCTATCTATCTATCTATCTATCTATCTATCTATCTATCTATCTATCTATTAACCCTCTAGGGCCATTCGTATCATATTTGATACAGTATTTCCCTATAAGGAAACATTTGGTATTTCCCTATAAGGAAACATTTGGTATTCATTGACTGAGCAGTCAGTACTGCTTTCATTTGAAATTTATAAAATATTTCTCTTAAAAAAATTTTCAGGAAAATATTTCTTTCAAGGCTTGATTTCATACTGTATCAAATATGATACGAATGGCCCTAGAGGGTTAATCTCAGTCTATCTATCTATCTATCTATCTATCTATCTATCTATCTATCTATCTATCTATTAACCCTCTAGGGCCATTCGTATCATATTTGATACAGTATTTCCCTATAAGGAAACATTTGGTATTTCCCTATAAGGAAACATTTGGTATTCATTGACTCAGCAGTCAGTACTGCTTTCATTTGAAATTTATAAAATATTTCTCTTAAAAAAATTTTCAGGAAAATATTTCTTTCAAGGCTTGTTTTCATACTGTATCAAATATGATACGAATGGCCCGAGAGGGTTAATTACTGTTGCCCTTCGTCTTGGTTTTCTAATTCTTGTCGTTTCCCTTGCTTGGTTCTTCTTCTTATTCTGCTGATCCTTCTTCTTCTGATTCTTCTTTTGATTCTTCTAATTCTTCTGCTTTTGATTCTTCTTCTTTTGATTCTTCTTCTTCTGATTCGTCTTCTGATTTTTCTTGTTCGACTTCTTCTTCTGTTGATTTTTCTTCTCATTCTTCTTGTTCGACTTTTTCTTGTTCGACATCTTCTTCTAATTCTTCTTCTGATTCTTTTTTTTCTGCTTCTTCCGATTCTTCTGATCCTTCTTATGATTCTTCTTCTTCACATTTTTCTTCTTCTTCCGATTCTTTTTCTTCAACTTCTCCTTTGTATTCTTCTTCTGATTCTTCTTCTTCTTCAATTTTTTTCTTCTCTCTTCGACTTCTCCTTCTTCGAATACTTCTTCTTCTGATTCTTCTTCTTCGATTACTTCTTCTGATTTTTCTTCGACTTCTTTATCATTTTCTTCTTTTTCTGATTCTTCTTTTTCTGATTTTGCTTCATTTGATTCTTCTCCTTCGGATTCTTCTTCTTCGAATACTTCTTCTGATTCTTCTTCTTCTGATTCTTCTTCGACTTCTTTTTCATTTTCTTCTTCTTCTGATTTTTCTTTTTCTGATTTTGCTTCATTTGATTCTTCTCCTTCTGATCCTTCTTCTTCTGATTCTTCTTCGACTTCTTCTTCTTCTTCTTTTTTTCTTCTTTTCATTCTTCTTCTTCTGCTCCATATTCTTCTGATTCTTCTTAATCTGATTCTTCTATTTCTGATTCTTTTTCGACTTCTTCTACTTCTGATACTTTTTCTCCTGATTCTTCTTCTTCTTCGAATTCTTTTTCATCTGATTTTTCTTCTTTTGATTCTTCTGAGTCTTCTTCTTCTGATTCTTTATCTTTTAAATCTTTTTTTCTGATCTTTCTTTTTAATCTTCTTTTTCAACTTCATCTTCTGATTCTTCTTCTATGACTTTTTCTTCTTCGACTTCTTCTGATTCTTCTTCTCCTGATTCTTCTTCTTTGACTTCTTCTTCTCCTGATTCTTCTTTTTCTGATTATTTTTCTATGACTTCTTCTGATTCTTCTTCTTCGACTACTTTTCTTCGACCTCTTCCTTTTCTGATTCTTCTTCTTTTCATTCTACATCTTTTGATCTTTCTTCTTCTGATTCTTCTTCATCTTATGTTTCTTCTTCTGATTCATCTTCGACTTATTCTTCTTCTTCTGATTTTTCTTCTTCAACTTCTTCTTTTGAATCTTCTCATTCTGATTCTTTTTCTTCAGACATTTCTTCCTCGAAGTCTTCTTTTGATTCTTCTTCTCTGACTTCTTCTTCCACTTTTTTTTGCTTTATGCTTCTTCTGATTCTTCTTCTGATTCTTCTTCTTCGACTTCATCTTTTTCTGATTCTTCATCCATGACTTCTTCTTCTTTTACTTTTTTGATTCTTCTTCTTCTGATTCTTCTTCTTCAACTTTTTTTTCACTTTTGATTCTGTTTCTAGTGATCGTTTTTCTCTGATACTTCTTCTTCCGATTCTTCTTCTTTGACTTCTTCTTCTTCTTCTTCTTCTTCTTCTTCTTCTTCGACTTCTTCTTCTTCGACTTCTTCTTCTTCTGATTCTTCTTTTTCTTATTCTTCTTATTCTGGTTCTTCTTTTGATTCTTCTTCTTCTTCTGAGTCTTCTTCTACGACTTCTTCGACTTCTTGTGATTCTTCTTCTGATTCTTCTTCTGATTCTTCTTCTTTGACTTCTTCTTCTTCGACTTCTTCTTCTTCAACTTCTTCTTCTTCTGATTCTTCTTTTTCTTATTCTTCTTATTCTGGTTCTTCTTCTTTTGATTCTTCTTCTTCTTCTAAGTCTTCTTCTACGACTTCTTTGACTTCTTGTGATTCTTCTTCTGATTCTTCTTCTTCGACTTCTTTATTTTTTTCTCTTTTGATTCTTTTTCTACTGATCGTTTTTTCTCTGATTCTTCTTCTTTGACTTCTTCTTTTGATTTTTGTTCTTCTTTTGATTCTTCTTCAAGTTTTTTCTTTTTCTGATTCTTCTTCTTATTATTTTTTTCGACTTCTTCTCCATTTGCTTCTTCTTCTTCTAATTGTTCGAATTTTTCGGATTCTTCTTCATATATTCTTATTTGCATTTACTTTGCTCTTCGTCTTGGTGTTCTCATTATTGTCGGATGCCTTGCTTGGTTTTCTTCTTCGATTTCTTCTTCTTCTTGGTCCTCTTCTTCGTCATTTTTTTCATCTACCCCTTCTTTTTCTTAGTCTTCTTCTTTTTCGTATTCTTCTCTTGCCCGTCTTCTTATTCTACATTTTCTTCATTTTTCTTCTTTTTCTCTTCCTCTTCTTCGTCTTTTTCTGCTTGTTTATTTTCTTCGTTTTTACTTCTTCTTTTTGTTCTTTATATTCTTCTTCCTCTTCCTCGTCATTTTCTTTTTGTTCGTTTTCTTCTTCTTTTTCTTCTTCATTTTCTTCTTCCTCTTCTTTGTCTTTTTTCTTGTTCGTTTTCCTCTTACTGTTCGTTGTTTTATTCTTTTTTTCTTCATCTTCTTCTTTCCCTTATTCGTCTTTATCTTATTGTTCATTTTCTTATTCATCGTCGTCTTATTCCTGATCTTCTTCCTTCTCTTCGTCTTTGTGTTCTTTTTCGTTTTTTTCTTCATATTCTTCTTTTTTATACTTCATATGCTTTTTCCTCGTCTTCGAACTGTTCTTTTTCTTTATCTTCTTTCTTCTTCCGTTGGTTTTCTTCTTCTTTATACACGTTCTTATATTTTTCTTGTACTTTGTCTTCTCTTCTTTTTCTTCTTCGCCTTTTTCTTACTTTCATTTTCTTTTTCTTTCTTATCGTCGTCTTCTTTTTCCTTTTCGCTTTCTTCAAACCATCGCTGTAGTTTATAGATTAGCATGTTCCTATCGAATGGACTTTTTATTCTTATCTTTTTCATTGGTTTGGACTTTTTTTCTTCCACATCTCTATTCTCTTATCTTTTGCCTTTCCCCATGATTTCTTCTCTTTTTGTTCATTCCCATATTTTCTATGGCTTACGGTCATATCACGTTGAATACGCCGGTTCTCGTTCGATCACCGAAGTTAAGCAACGTTGAACCTGGTCAGTACTTAGATGGGTGACCGCTTGGGAATACCAGGTGCTGCAAGCGTATAGTGACGGATGTGCGTGCTTACGGCCATATCACGTTGAATACACCGGTTCTCACTCGATCACCGAAGTTAAGCAACGTTGAGCCTGGTCAGTACTTAGATGGGTGACCGCTTGGGAATACCAGGTGCTGCAAGCGTATAGTGACGGATGTGCGTGCTGACGGCCATATCACGTTGAATACACCGGTTCTCACTCGATCACCGAAGTTAAGCAACGTTGAGCCTGGTCAGTACTTAGATGGGTGACCGCTTGGGAATACCAGGTGCTGCAAGCGTATAGTGACGGATGTGCGTGCTTACGGCCATATCACGTTGAATACACCGGTTCTCACTCGATCACCGAAGTTAAGCAACGTTGAGCCTGGTCAGTACTTAGATGGGTGACCGCTTGGGAATACCAGGTGCTGCAAGCGTATAGTGACAGATGTGCGTTGTGGTACAGTGGATATCGGCTCGGAAAGAAAAATCGGTGAACCTAGTTCGAATTCCAGTTGAATGCCCTGTATTCACTTAAGTACTGGTACCCTTGGGAAAGGTATTAATCTGTCCCTTCCCCCCAGTTATGGGTTAAATTATAAGGGTAGGATTTGTGAACCCTGCCCTTAAAAACAAATCACAATGAATCTTGATACTCGAAAAGAAAAAAGTATTACTAGACACAAAACCTGTTCAATAGACGTGGGTGGTGTGTGAACCGGGCGATAGATAGATCTATCTATATATATTCTTTCTATCTCAATATATTTTTAATTAGGTTATTAAAGGACAGCAACTATGCCCAATGTTCCACTCAATTTCAATGTTCGAATTAATGGCGGTGTAGGGAGACAATATGTATCTTCCCTTAAGGGGAACAACAGCTGTCTTCCCTTTTGAGGAACTCTTTTTTTATCTGGGGTCAGTTCCCTTCTCGTCTGGAGTGGGATAGCCACGAGGACCACTACCTGGCTTGATATGGACGCATCAGTGACACCTCCGGCACCATCACTATCTGAGGTAGTAAAAGAGACTGTGACCAGAGCTGGTCGTCGTGTTAGACGACCCAAACGTTTATCGAAATAGTAAATCTTTCCTGGTTTTGGGCAGTTATACTATTTTTGCAGGATATTTTCCACTTCTAAAAGAACTCTTCCTGTTTTATGTTATAGCAAGAACATTTTTTCTTTTATTCTTTTACTTTGATATGCAAGTGTAGTTTATATTTTTATTCAATTTTAGTAGTACTTCCAGTGTAGGTTAATGAACCTGTCTAGGGAGGGGATACTTGTAGGGAGACAATAGTTATCTTCCCTTAAGGGGAACAATAGTTGTCTTCCCTTTTGAGGAACTCTTTTTTATCTGGGGTCAGTTCCCTTCCTGGCTGGAGTGGAATAGCCACGAGGACCATTTGCTGGCTTAACAATATGTAATTCCTTATCACACTTGCTAAAAACATTCTCGTCCATTTGGACAACTTGAGCATTCTTCTTGTTTGGGACTTACTTAAACATTTGTAATGTGTTGTAACTTGTTTGTATTTTATTAAATGCTTATTTGTTATTACCATGTACTTGTCCTTTTTTACTACACGTGCTACGGCAGCGTGTTAATATTTGTTGTTTAAAAGTTTATATTATTATCGCCTAACTGGTAATATCGTCAGTTCGCAACTCAATACTAATAGTGGTCCCAATTATTCAATATAATACCAACTACAATAAGTACAGTATAGCAATAATGAAAAATCATGTCAAATACTAAAAACTTCAAAAGCAAAAATACTACTACTACTGCTAATGACTAATACTAATAATGATGATTTTAACAACTGAGTAATACTGTTCATTCAATACAAGTCCCAAGTTTAGAATTTGAACTGCTACTTTCTGGGACAGACTCTTGGGAGTCTGTTCCAGAAAGTAGCAGTTCTGGAGAGGTGTGCAACTTCCTCCTTACCAATGGAATACAAAAGATCTGGACTGGTTTGACGATATGAAACTATGAAAAGTTGTAAGGTGGAATCTAATTCATTCCTCACAACGTAATGTGAACGCTTTTGAACTCAATAATAATAATAATAATAATAATAATAATAATAATAAACACTGGTATGAACATCATCCAGCACCGGTTACAGAAATAGAAGATGTAACCATTCTATGGGATTACACCATCTACACAGACAGAAAAATTGAAGCAAACAGGCCAGACATTATTGTTAAAAACCAGAAGGAGAAAACTTGTCTATTAATTGATATGGCTTGTCCAGCGGATTGTAACATAGCAATCAAGGAATTTGAAAAACTGTCAAAATATAAAGACCTGGAAATTGAAATAGAAAAAATGTGGAAATTGAAAACAAGAGTTGTGCCAGTGATAGTAGGTGCACTTGGAATGATAAAAAATGGAACAAAACAACACATTGAAAGAATCCCTGGAAACCCCAGCTTAAGAGATATACAAAAAATTGTATTATTAAGTACAGCCCACACACTAAGGAAAACGTTATCTATGTAATGCTGGGGATGATAGGGAGGATAGAAAAACATGAAATGGAGTCATAACAACACGCCACTACCTGCCTTAGGTCTCCCCGCAGACTTGGTTGGTAGTGAGACCAAAGCAGAAATCGAAATATGATGAAAAATGACATAATAATAATAATCTGGATTAAAGTCTGAAACTGAAGGCTTTATTCTTGCAGCGCAAGACCTAAATCTTTTCACTGGAAACTTTCAGGCAAATATTATACATAATAATATGGATCCAAAGTGCAGGTTCTGTGAGAAATACCAAGAAACAATAGACCATCTAATCTCAGGATGTTCTTTACTTGCTCCAAATGAATATAAAAATCATCATGATAGAGTAGGACAATATTTACACTGGACAATGTGCAAACACTATGGAAAATCTGTAAACAAACACTGGTATGAACATCACCCAGCACCAGTTACAGAAATAGAAGATGTCACCAGTCTATGGGATTAAATCATCTACACAGACCAAGAAATTGAAGCAAATAGGCCGAACATTATTGTTAAAAACCAGAGAGAAAAAACTATGGTTTGTCCAGCGGATTGTAACATAGCAACCAAGGAATTCGAAATAATGTCAAAATATAAAGACCTGGAAATTGAAATAGAAAAAATGTGCAAATTGAAAACAAGAATCGTGCCAGTAATAGTAGGTGCACTTGGAATTATAAAAAATGGAATAAAAAATACATTGAAAGAATCCCTGGAAACCCCAGCTTAAGAGATATACAAAAATTGTCTATTAAATTACAGCCCACACACTAAGGAGAACTTTGTCAATGTAATGCTAGGGATGGTAGGGGAGATAGTAAAAACATGAAATGTAGCCATGACAACACTCCACGACCTGCCTTAGGTCTTCCCACAGACTTGGTAGGTAGTGCGACCATAGCAGAAATCGAAATATAATGAAAAATGACAACATAATAATAACGGCCACCAGTACGCAAAAAAGTGGTGTAAGTATTCAGCACCTTTATGAGAATGAGCAAGTGAAGTTCATATGGAATAGGGTTAAGCACCTCAAGGTCGTGTAATAGTTAGCAAGATTGTCTCGCTAGAATCATTAAAATTGCGTAGTGAGTTTGATCCTCACTGGGGCTCCCTTACTTTCAGCCTCGTTCCACAACTAAAGCTGTGCTTAGTTGTGTAGAAAAGCACCATATGGAATACGGTTATCTTGATTGACAAGCACTTGGATATCGAACTTATATACAAAAGCAGTCACGAATGGATCCTCATAGATGTTGTATTACCTTGACATCAGAACATCGTGATGGAAAAAACCCAGAGATATCAAAAACTGTGATGCCGAATCAATATATATATATATATATATATATATATATATATATATATATATATATATATGTATGTATTGTATTAACCCCAAATACGAATTATGTGATAAATATACAGAAACAATTGATCAATAACAATTTTATGGCACTTTACAATACACCCAGACAGAACAATCAAAGCTCATTGCTCAGGCACTGGAATTAAAAACCACTCGAACAGAAAAATCATCTTCCACCAGGTTTGGGGGTTGGGCGCAGGGCTAACAACCCTGCCGCATAAAAAACAGATTGTTACGGAAACAGCAAAAACGTTGCCCTACACACCATTGGGTGTAACATATATATTGTCATCCGCAGACAGATCTGTTTCGCTGTATCACAGCTCATCAGTACGGTTAGACTCCGATTGCTTCCTAACACAGGCTCGAAACCCGACTGAATTGGCGTCAGTTGTCGACTCTACCCCTGGGTCACGAGGCGTTATTCAAGAAGTAGTAGGAGGATTTGAACAATTATTAAGTAAATCATCGAGCTTTATATTCGACCTCAACAAAATGCAAAGGACGGCCGTTTCGTCCTATATTTGGGTTTCATCAGCAGTGCGCACCCACTACCAGGAATCGAACCCAAACAGTTGTGGTTGTTAAGCTATTGTCATACTAACTGTACCAGGAGCCCTGGTGACGAAGAGCTGACTGCTGCTGAGTCCCAAATATAGGACGAAACGGCCGTCCAGTGCTTTCTGCATTCTGTTGAGGTCGAATATAAAGCTCGATGATTTACTTAATAATAATAATAATAATAATAATAATAATAATAATAATAATAATAAGAAGAAGAAGAAGAAGAAGAAGAAGAAGAAGATGTAGCCATTCTATGGGATTACACCATCTACACAGACAGAAAAATTGAAGCAAACATGCCAGACATTATTGTTAAAAACCAGGAGAAAACTTGTCTATTAATTGATATGGCTTGTCCAGCGGATTGTAACATAGCAATCAAGGAATTTGAAAAACTGTCAAAATATAAAGACCTGGAAATTGAAATAGAAAAAATGTGGAAATTGAAAACAAGAGTTGTGCCAGTGATGGATGGTGCACTTGGAATGATAAAAAATGGAACAAAACAACACATTGAAAGAATCCCTGGAAATCCCAGCTTAAGAGATATACAAAAAATTGTCTTATTAAGTACAACCCACACACTAAGGAAAACTTTATCTATGTAATGTTGGGGATGATAGGGAAGATAGAAAAACATGAAATGGAGTCATAACAACACACCACGACCTGCCTTAGGTCTCCCCGCAGACTTGGTTGGTAGTGAGACCAAAGCAGAAATCGAAATATGATGAAAATAATAATAATAATAATAATAATAATAATAATAATATATATATATATATATATATATATATATATATATATATATATATATATACCACGATGTAGCTGAAGATTTCCCGTTTGTGTCTGGCGCACTCTATTTCCAGGAATATTTCTGAATTAAGAATGCAGATGTTGTGGCATTTCTTGGTACAGCTTATGTGTTGAGGAAAATATTGCAGCAGGAGATGATATATAAGCGTCATCACATGGCTGGCACATCTAAGAATCGGAGAAGATATCAAATCAAATGATAATTATAATACTAATAATTCACTGACGACTACTACAAATAATAATAGCATTTAGTTGGTTTCCCCTAATTGCCTTTTCTATCTTGTGCTTATCCGGTAGCTTGTTGCTTTTTTTGAAACTGATTTATTTTGGCATATTTATTGATTTGATCTAGTGTATTGTTTTTTTTTTTATCTCTCCTCTTTCTTGGCATTTCCAGGCTCCGTTTCGCTTTTCTTAACACGGACATTATTGAGAGAATGTTGAATGTAGTCATTCGAGAAATTTTCTTTAAGGTGCCGTGGAAAAAACTGGTCGACGTTGCACGGATGGCGAAGAGAAAGATAGAGTGAAACCTTGGAGTTGAGGTGGATCGAGTGAAAAGAAATAGAAATTTGGAACAAGAGGAAAAAGGGTATAAAAAAGCAAAAAGCAAGTACAAGAAAGAAAAAAGAAAAAGGAGTACCAGAAGAGGAAAAAATAAAGAAGAAGAAGAAGAAAAAGAAGAAGAAGAAGAAGAAGAAGAAGAAGAAGAAGAAGAAAACTAGAAAGAAGAGGAGGAGAAATTAAGTGAAAAACCATAAGGGAAAAAATGAGGAAGAAGAAGAGGAAAAGTAAAAAGAAGAAGAAGAAAAAGAATTACAAGAAGAAGAAGAACACATGCAAAAAGAAGAAGTACAAGAAAAAATTAATACAAGAAGAAGAAGTACAACAACAGAAGAAGAAAACGTACAAGAAGAAGACGAAGTATATGAATAAGAAGTACAAGAGGAAGAAAATGTACAAGTAAAAGTATAAGAGGAAGAAGAAACACTAGAAGAATTACAAGAGGAAAAAGGAGTACAAAAAAAGAAAGACAAGAAGAAGTACAAGAAGAAGCGAACACGTACAAGAAAAAGTAAAGAAGAAGGAGAAGTAAAAGACGAAAAAGTACAAAAAAAGTAGTACAAGAAAAAGTAAAAGAAGAAGAAGAAAAACACGTACAAGAAGAAAAAGAAGAAGACGAAAAAGAAGTACAAAATGAAGAAAAAGTACAAGAAGAAGAAGAACACGTAAAAGAGGAACAAGTATAAGAGGAAGAAGTACAACAGGAGAACGAAGTACAAGAGGAAGAAAAAGTACAAGATGAAGAGTACAAAAGGAAGAAGAAGTACAAGAGAAAGAAGAAGTACAAGAAGAACTACAACAGGAATAAGAAGTACAAGAGGAAGAAAAAGTACAAGATGAAGGAGTAGAACAGGAAGAAGAAGTACAAGAGAAAGAAAAAGTACAAGACGAAGAAGTACAAAAGGAAGAAGAAGTACAAGAGGAATAAAAAATACCAGAAGAAAAAGTACAACAGGAAGAAGAAGTAGAAAAGGAAGAAAAAGTACGAGAAGAAGTACAACAGGAAGAAGAAGTACAAGAGGAAGAAAAAGTACGAGAAGAAGTACAAGAGGAAGAAAAAGTACAAGATGAAGAGTACAACAGGAAGAAGTACAAGAGATAGAAAAACTACAAGAAGAAGAAGTACAACAGGAAGAAGAAGTACAGGAGGAAGAAAAGGTACAAGAAGAGAAAGTACAACAGGAAGTAGAAGTACAAGAGGAAGAAAAAGTACAAGAAGAAGAAACACAACAGGAAGAAGAAGTACAAGAGGAAGAAAAGTAAAAGATGAGGAAGTACAACAGGAAGAAGAAGTAAAAGAGGAAGAAAAAGTACAAGAAGAAGTACAACAGGAGGAAGAAGTACAAGAGGAAGAAAAGTACAAGAAGAAGTACAACAGGAAGAAGAAGTACAAGATGAAGAAAAAGTACAAGATGACGAGGTACAACAGGAAGAAGAAGTACAAGAGGAAGAAAGAGTACAAGAAGAAGTACAACAGGAAGAAGAAGGACAAGAGGAAGAAAATGTACAAGAAAAAGATGTACAACAGGAGGAAGAATTAGAGGAAAAAAGTTCAAGAAGAATAAGTACAACAGGAAGAAGAAGTACAAGAAAAAGGAAAAGTACAAGAAAAAGAATTACAACAGGAAGAAGAAGTACAAGAGAAAGAAAAATTACAATAAGAAGTACAACTGGAAGAAGAAGTACAAGAAGAAAAATTACAAGAAGAATTACAACAGGAAGAAGAAGTACATGAGGAAGAAAAAGTACAAGAAGCAGTACAACGGGAAGAAGAAGTACAAGAGGAAGAAAAATACAAGAGGAAGAAAAAGTACAGGAAGAAGTTCAACAGGAAGAAGACGTCGAATATGAAGAAAAAGTACAAGATGAAGAAGTAAAACAGGAAGAAAAAGTACAAGATGAAGAAGTAAAACAGGAAGAAAAAGTACAAGAAGAAGAAAAAGTACAAGAATAAGAAGTACAAGAGGAAGAAGAAGTACAAGAGAAAGAAAAATTACAAGAAGAAGTTGTACACCTGGAAGAAGGAGTACAAGAGGAAGAAAAATTACAAGAAGAAGAAGTACAACAGGAAGAAGAAGTACAACAGGAAGAAAAAGTACGAGAAGAAGTACAACAGGAAGAACAATGACAAGTGGAAGAAAAAGTAAAAAAGAAGTACAATAGAAAGAAGTACAAGAGGAAGAAAAAGTACTAGAATATGAAGTACAACAGGAGGAAGAAGTACAAGAGTAAGAAAAAGTACAAGAAGAAGAAGAAGTACAATAGGAAGACGAAGTACAAGATGAAGAAAAAGTACAAAATGACGAAGTACAACAGGAAGATAATTTGAAGAGGAAGAAAAAGTGCAAGAAGAAGAAGTACAAGTGGAAGAAGAAGTACAAGAGAAAGAAAAAGTACAGGATGAAGAAGAACAACAGGAAGGAGAATTACAAGAGAAAGGAAAAGTACAAGAAGAAGAAGGACAGCTGTAAGAAGAAGTACAAGAGGAAGAAAAAGTACCAGAAGAAGAAGTCCAACAGGAGGAAGAAGTACAAGAGGAAGAAAAAGTACAAGAAGTACAACAGGAGAAAGAAATACAAGAGGAAGAAAAAGTACAAGAAGAAGTACAACAGGAAAAAGAATTACAAGAGGAAGAAAAAGTACAAAATGACGAAGTACAGCAGGAAGAAGTACAAGAGGAAGAAAAAGTACAAGAAGAAGTACAAGTGGAAGATGAAGTAGAAGAGGAAGAAAAAGTACATAAGTAGAAGTACAACTGGAAGAAGAATACAAGAAGAAAACGTACAAGAAGTACAAGAGAAAGAAAAAGTACAAGAAGAAGTATAATTGGAAGAAGAAGTTCAATTGAAAAGAAAAGTACAAGAAGAAGTACAACTGGAAGAAGAAGTACAAGAAGAAAAAGTACAAGAAGTACAACAGGAAGAAGAATTCCAAGAGGAAGAAAAAGTACAAGAAGAAGTACAAGTGGAAGAAGAATTACAATAGAAAGAAAAAAGTACAACAAGAAGAATTACAACAGGAAGAAAAAGTACAAGGAGAAGAAGCACAACAGAAAGAAGAAGTACAAGAGAAAGAAAAATACAAGGAGAAGAAGTACAACAGGAAGAAGTAGAAAAGGAAGAAAAAGTATCAGAAGAAGAAGTACATCAGGATGAAGAAGTACAAGAGGAAGAAAAAGTACAAGAGGAAGAAAAAGTACAAGAAGAAGAACTACAACAGGAAGTAGAAGTACAAGAGGAAGAAAAATACAAGGAGAAGAAGTACAACAGGAAGAAGAAATACAAGAGGAAGAAAAATACAAGGAGAAGAAGTACAACAGGATGAAGAAGTACAACAGGAAGGAGAAGTACAAGAGAAAGAAAAATACAAGAAGAAGTACAACAGGAAGAAGAAGTACAAGAGGAAGAAAAATACAAGGTGAAGAAGTACAACAGGAAGAAGAAGTGCAAGAGGAAGAAAAATACAAGGAGAAGAAGTACAACAGGAAGAAGAAGTACAAGAGGAAGAAAAAGTACAAGAAGAAGAAGTACAACAGGAAGAAGAAGTACAAGAGTGAGAAAAAGTACAAGAAGAAGGAAAAGAAAACTAGAAAGGTGAGGAGAAATTGTAAGGAGATAAAGCAAAAGAGAAAAAAGTAAAAAAATAGGAAGAAGAAGAAGAGGAAGAGCAAGCAGAGAAAGAAGATGAACATTAGAAATAAGAAGGAGAAGAGAAAGAAAGACAGTAAAAGAAACTAGAAAAAAGTTGAATTAGAAGAGCAACTAGAAGAAAAAGAATGACAACAACAATAAAAACGAAGAGAAATAGGAAGAGCAAAAAGGGAAAGAAAAACAAGAAGAAGAGAAAAAATAACAATAAGAAATGAGGAAAGGAAGAAGAAGAAGAAGAGAAAGAACAAAAAGAAGAAGAATAATAACAATAAGAGGATGAATATTATAAAAAGGGAAAGAAAAATGAAGAAGAGAAGAAAAAAGAAAAGTGTGTAGGAGCACAAAAAGAAGAGAGACAAGAAATGGTACGATAAAATATGAGGGTAAAGAAGAAGAAGAAGAAGAAGAAGAAGAAGAAGAAGAAGAAGAAAATATATATGAAGTCGTTCATAAAGTTTCACAAAATAATCAGAAACGAATTTTTTTAATTATTTCACCCCAATCAAGTAATGTACCCCCCTGCACTGATGTGCAGGGGGGGCTACATAAGAGAGTTAAAGTTTTAGGCAGGAGAAGATGAAGAGAAAGACGAACACGTTACAGGGAGTGTAAGAGGAAGGGCAAGAGAAGGATGTGAACACAGGAATGAAGACAGTTGCGAAGGTAGAGAGAAAGAAAAAAACCAAGACACATGGGGTGATGTAGAAAGGACTGGAGTCAAGTAGATAAGAGATGGGAATTGACTTTGCATTTAAATTCCAGGTTAAATTCATTTAAATTCTAGCTGTCAGGAAAGCAAGTATATGGAAGGGAGTTCCACAGGCAGGAAGCGCAAGAAAAGAAGCTGATGGAGTAGAATTGTCACCTGCATTTGGTTGATCTAACTGTAGTTATTGAAATACTATTATTCTTTGAATAGCAATTTATTATGGAATTATGCCAGTAATATTGTTGTAGTCATGAAAGATTACTGCGTGAATAATCACCAAAACAGAGGTTGGGAATAATAGTATATCAACAAATACAAGACTCGCACGCTGCGTGAAGTAGATGCAATGCTAGTCAGTATAAACACTCTACTCTACCCTTTACTAGAATAGTGGGCACATATTTAATAGGATAGGAAACTATCTGTAGTTTGAAAAAAAAACTTCCCTCATGGATGTCCGCGCGCAAAAGAATCTTGTTGGGAAAACATATTAGTTTTATGAAGACAAAGTGCCGCAAATTCACGGCTACCACGAGACTTGAGTAGATATAAATATGGCTGCTAAGTAGAACCCGGGAAGTGTTTCTCGTGTATTAGATTACTTGCCCACGCTCTCTTTCGGAAGAACTCTTGTTGCATTTTTCAAGTTTGAGATAACTAATCAACACTCTTTTTGCGAAGAAGTATTTTGCGTTTTCAGGTTCTAGATTACTCAGCTACAATATCATTACTGTATATAGGTAGCTCTACAACCCACACACACACACACACACACACACACACACACACACACACACACACACACACACATATATATATATATATATATATATATATATTTTTTTTAATCGTATCACCCCAAGCAAGGCGGTAATGCCACTGACGTGCAGGGGGTTACATAAGAGTAAAAAGATTAAGTCGAAGAGAGTGAAGAGAAAGACGAACCAGTTAGAAAGGAGCAAGTGAAGGACGGGAATACAGGTGTGACGACAGTTGCGAGGTTGGAGAGAAAGGAAAGGATATACGGGGTGGTCGAAGAACTAGAGTCAAGTGGATAATAGATGAGTATTGACATTGCATTTAAATTCCTGGAGGTTGTAGCCATCAGGAAAGCAAGAATAAGGAAGTGAGCTCCACAGGCGGGAAGTGCGTGAGAAAAAGCTGCAGGATTAGAATTGTCGTCTGCATTTGGTTGATCTAACTGTGAATAGGTGGGACCCAGTTGCCAATCTGGTTGTACGAGTAAACACCTGTTGCAGAGGCACCAGTGACTTAAGTTCGTTGGAGCAGAAGTCATGAAAGCATTTATAGAATTAAGGGAGGCCACATCTCATCGGTGGGGAAGTGGCTGTAGTCGAGCCGGCAAGTCGGTACTTATCACATTACTGATTCTCCTTTGGAAGGTAGAAATAATTTTATTAATTTTATTATCAGTTTGTGAATCATTTCATATACTTTACTGGTTATTGGCCCGAGACCGAAGTTAGTCTATCGAAAAACATTTTTTAGAATTGTTGTATAAAACGATTTCCAATTTCTCAGGATGATTTTAGGGAATTAATGGGCGTCTTATTCACTGAAATATCTTCATCTTCTATATGCCCTGTTGCCCTTCCGGATGTAATCGATCATGGCCCTCCACTTGTAGCTGTTAACAACTTTTCTTTTGTCCTTCCTCCCAAATCCTTCTTTGTCAATCACTTGTTTAAGCTCATCAAATATGTCACGCGTTGCTTTCCCCTACTCTCACTCTCCCTCTATACGCCCCGTGAGTATCAGATTCTCTGAGCCATCTTTCTTCCTTTAGCTCTCTCTTCCTGATGTTAACTATAAATTTTCTTTTCAATTTCCATCCTCTCCGAAACCTCGTCGTTGCTTTCCCTTAATCCACCCTGTGAGTATCAAATTCTCCAAGCCAACCTTCCTCATTGCATGTCCCAGAAACTTCAGTTGTCTTTTCCTGATGTCAAGTATCAGTTTCCTTTTCGCTTCAATCCTCTTCAAAACATCGTCGTTCTCACATATTCGGTAACTTTCCCTTAATCCACCCTGTGAGTATCAGATTCTCTAAGCCCACCTTCCTCATTGCCTGTCCCAGAAACTTCAGTTGTCTTTTCCTGATGTTAAGTATAAGTTTCCTTTTCGTTCCAAACCTCTCCAAAACCTCGTCGTTGCTCACATGCTTAGTCAATGGCATCCTCAGCATCCTTCTGTAGAACCACATTTCTCTTGCTACAATTCTTTCCTTTTTTTCGATAAGATTGTCCAGAATTCGCTGCTACATAGAAGGACAAAAAAAAAAAAAAATTAAAAAACGAAAAGAAATTGAAATCTAAAATACAAATTATTTGACCTGTTCGAACATCAAACGGAGCAATGAATCAGATTATGAAGCCGGGTAAAATTATGTTGAGAGAGAGAGAGAGAGAGAGAGAGAGAGAGAGAGAGAGAGGGGGGGGGGAGGGAGGGAGGGAGTAAAATTACTTCTGGCGTTGTCACAAATGGCTGAATTTAATTTCAACGAGTCAAATACAAAACACGCCATAGTCGAACTCGCACGGAAAACAAAACTCGAGAAAGAGAGGGAAACTATAGGAAAATGATATACAGTAAGGTGGAGGGCGTGGCGCAGAGGAAGGACTGCTGATCTCTTAAATGTTTGATGGTAGAGGGTTTCGGATGACATGTGGGTGTGGATTTAGCGTTTTGTGCTGCTAACAGTGGTGTCGAAAGCGGCAAGTGTTTATATTTTCATGGAGGACTCGGAGAGAGAGAAAAAAAGACGTCATTGTCTTCTTCACAGCAGATGGTCATCACATCATTATCGGAATCATCGTCATCAATAGCAAAAAAAAAAATTGATAATTGTTACCACTGGATTTACAGCGTCCATCTCCACTATCTCCAACCCACTACCAAAACCGGCTTCAGACTAATCTCTAACAACACGAATACGAAGATACTGAAAAATTCTATCAGCCATACGTGATACACGCTTGGGCGATCATGTCTCGAAAGCGACATGACTGACTGGGCAGAATATTATCCCGCAGTAGGTTGTCATTGCTTTCTGCGGTAGACTGGTTGCCGACCAAGGCTATAGAACCCAATCTCTCGTATTATTTAACCAATAACTGGAAGGAAGAGACGGATTAATACCTTTCCCAAGGGTATCTGCGCATAAGTGAATACAATGGATTCAACTGGAATTCGAACTCGGCTCCTCGGTTTCTGGTTCTGAGCCGATATCCATTGTACCACAACGCACATAATCCAGCTATATATTATTTAAAAAAAAAAAAAAATCCAAACTAAATTCTTCTATTGAGTGATTTTGTTTTTAATCATTTCACCCCAATCAAAGTGAGAATGCCACTAGTACACAGGGGTTTACAAGGAGTGAAAGTAAAATAGAAGTGTAAGAGGAAGGTTGGGTCACTGTGTCGGGCCAGGAAGTTTTTTCCACCTGAAACCATCCTGCATATATACAAATCAAACATTCGTTCGTTCATGGAGTCAGTCAGTTAAGTGTTATACGTAAAACACGCTTGGGTGATCATGTCTCGAAAAATACATGACTAAGTGGGCAGAAGATTATCCCGCAGTAGGTTGCCATTGGTTTCTGCAGTAGACTGGTTGCCAGCCAAGGCTATAGAACCCAATCTGTTCTGTTATTTAACCCATAACCGGAAGGAAGAGACGGATTAATACCTTTCTCAAGGGTATTTGCGCGTAAGTGAATGCAATGAATTCAACTGGAATTCGAACTCGGCTCCACAATTTCTCGTTCCGAGCCGATATCCACTGCATCTCAAAGCACATCCGCGTGCATGGAGTACTGCTGCCATATATCGTCAGGTGCCCCCGCTGTTCATCTCTGTGTTCCTGACAGGCTCCAAAGGAGAATCAGTAATGAGATAGGTACTAACTTAGCGGCTCGACTATAGCTACTTTCCCACCGGCGAGATGTGGCTTCCCTTTGTCTGTTTTATAAATACTTCCATGGCTTCTGTTCCAACGAGTTTGAGTCACTGGTGCCTCCACAACAGGTGTTTACTCGTGCAACCGGACTGGCTACTGGGTCTCACCCATTCACAGTTAGATCAACCAAATGCAGACGACAATTCTACTCATGCAGCTTCTTTTCCCGCACTTCCCGCCTGTGGAACTCGCTTCCTTATTCTTGCTTTCCTGATGGCTATAACCTCCAGGAATTTAAATGCAAGGTCAATTCTCATCTCCTAATTACTTGACCCTACTTTCCACACTGTTCTGTAGATCCTTTCTTTTCTCTCGCCTTCGCAACTGTCATCACACCTGTATTCCCATCCTTCTCTTGCTCCTTTCTAACTGGTTCGTCCTTCTCCTTCTCCTCGAATCCTTTTACTCTTATGTAGCCCCCTGCACTTCAGTGGCGTTACCGCCTTGCTCGAGGTGATATGATTAAAAAAAATAAAAGAATAGAAGGGATTAATGAAAGGACAAATTATAAACGGAATTCAAGAAGGCAGAAGATGGTGATTGACATTAAATTTAATATTTGATGACCGTATTATGGATATCGGCTCAGAATGAGAAAATGGAGAACTGAGTTCGAATTCCAATCGAATTCGTTTCATTCATTTACGTACAAATATCCTTGGAAAAAGTATTAGTCCATATCTTCTCCCTCCACCTATGGGTTAAATAGATCAAATTTGGTTCTATAACCTTGGTGGTAGCATAAATTAATGGCAACCTACTGCGGGAAAATCGCTTGCCGAGTCAGTCATGGATCGAAAGAGACATGATCGCCCAAGCGTGTATCATTTATGGCAATTAACTGACTGATTTATCAGGGAAGCAAGTAAACGGAAGAGAGTTCTACGAGTGGGAAGTGTGAGAAAAAACACTGTTGGAGTAGAAGTGCTGGTCGCATTTCAACAAGTAAAAAGGTGGAACCTAGATTCTAATCATAGAGTATAACAGAACGAAGAACGTTCTGGAGCGGTTCAAAGACCAACAGTTTTACCAGCGTCTTTAGCGATTGATCGTAAACAAATGTTCTTCTTGTGGTTTTGGGTGAACTTATGTTTGAATAAAACTTTCAGGCAAAGAGTCTGGCTTTTAGGGGTATTCAACCAGTTCAACGCCCAATTTGATATTCGAGAGTTACCATGGCGTTGAAAAGGGTACAACCTAGATTTTTAATAATAGAGGAAGAACATTCTGGAAATGTTCAAGAAACCAAGCATATTGCCATTTTCTTTAACGATCAGTTGTATATAAGAGTTCTTCCTGATGTCTGAGGTGAACTTGTTTTTAAATAGACCTTTCAGGAGAGGAGCCTAATTAAGACTACGACTGTTCATTATGAGTGGAGAAAACACATGGACTTCTGCCTGATTATGAAACGTTACAATTCTGGCTTTTAGGGGTATTGATTGTCCCAAGCAAGTTCAACGCCCAATTCGATATGCGAGATTTACCATGGCGTTGGATTGCTGTATATCGACCATTTCGTTACGCCTTGTTTCAATTTTGATCCCTGCTTACATGAATCTGTAAACTATTACTTGCGGTTAGGATAAGTCAGGATTTTTAAAAATGATTCGTTTTCGTTGACTTTATTTCAATTCAAGAATTGAATTTCTCCTTTGCTAGTCGCTTCCGTTCATGATGATGGCGTTGATAGCTGCATTCACCCCCGACGGGCAGGTTCAGGACTAGAAGCTTCCATTTTCACCAAAACCTCTTCCCGTCATCCATTCCCTGTCTCCGTTTGGCTTTGAAAAATTTCGTCAAAGGTGAATGAATATCAGACTAGAAAAAAGTCCCGATGGGTTGTTTAACTAATTGTTTTAAATTTTTCATGCAGGGAAATATCCATCCGAAAAACGCACATAAAAATGCTTGACGTCGAATCATTAAGGAGGATCGTTTGTGGTGACATTTTAGTGTCGTCAGACTTTTAGAAAATATTAGCGACTTGTTATTTTGGTGCGAAAACGATTGAGTTTATTTATGGTTAAGAACGCAAATATTTTGTACTTTTAGATTCATAATTGAAAGTATTTCTAGAAAAGCCCATTGAAGCTACGTTACAGCAGTGAAAAAAGAATTGAAGCAGAGATGCCAAATCAGGATCAATAAAATTGCAGATTCTTCTTTGAATTTTATCAAGAATCTCTAAATATATAATAGTATCTTATTTATACAGTTTTAAAAACTTAAAGGTCTTGAAAATTTATTATGAAGATTAAGAATTTTTACTTTTTATTTTCGATAACTTCACAACTCAACAACGAACGGATATTGTGTCGACGCATCAACTTCTAAGTGCCGTCGGCTTACGACCATTTCACGTTGAAATACAGGCTTTGGCACGATCACCGGAGTTTATAATCTCGAGTCTAGTTAGTAGAACGCAAATATTTTATACTTTTAGATTCATAATTGAATGTATTTCTAGAAAAGCCCATTGAAGCTACGTTACAGCAGTGCAAAAAAGAACTGAAGCAGAGATGCCAAATTAGGATCAATAAAATTGCGGATTCTTCTTTGAATTTTATCAAGAATCTCTAAATATATAATAGTATCACCAGACCAGAGATGGAAGCAATATTCAAAGCAAGGACGAATGGGAAATTTAGATGTTATTTTTTTTAGTTTAAGGTATTGGATTTGTCTAAAATTGTATTTTCTGCATTGTATGTATTTGCATTTTTCATGGAAGTATTTTATAAAGTATTCGTTTTAGATTTCGATAATTAAGTAACGTAGTAAAAATTAATTTTTGTGCTAGTTTGTTAATTTGTTTAGTATTTGTTGTTCCCGTCATCCATTCCTTATCTCCGTTTGGCTTTGAAAGATTTGGTCAAAGATGAATGAATATCAGACTAAACGATAGTCCCGATGGTGTGAATCTGTTTATGCTTACGGCATATCACGTTGAATACACCGGTTTTCTTTCGATCACCGAAGTTAAGCAACGTGAGCCTGGTTAGTACTTAGTTGGGTGACCACTTGGGAATACCAGATTCTGCAAGCGTTTAGTGACGGATGTGTGTGCTTACAGCATATCACATTGGATAGTCAGTAGCTAGATGGGTGACCGTTTTGGAATACCAGATGATGTAAGCTTGAATGTGTGGTTGGTGTCATGGATAATGGCACAGAATCTTTAGCAATTCCTGTTGGGTTCATTATATTCACTCACCAAATATATCATTGGGAAATGTCGGAATCCATCTATTCTTCCTCCCATCTATAGGTTGATTAGTAAGACTTGAATCACTAAACCATTACTATCTAAAAAATTCTTACACTCTAAAAATATATTCTAGTTTTAAATAACAAACAATGGAATGATGTGTCGTGTACCTTCAGGACGTTAGCGAAATGGCTCTCCGCAATTTCCTGTCCATTGTAGCTCTTAAATTCTTTTCCATTTTGATATATGTTATGTCGTGAGTAAGAATAAATAACTCAACAACAGGAATAGGTTAATTGTTGTATTCCGTGAAAATAGTATTTACAAAGGTTATTAGTATCCAATACAAGAATAAAGGTTAATCGTCCCAACAGTCGTAAGACGTAGTATGAGCAATGGGTACTTCCGGGTCGTCACCGGAAGTCTACGATTGACTTGTCGATCGGCTGCTCGGCACACTCTCCTACGTAGATGCCACCATAACTTTACATAGTAATGGAATAGTTCATTATAGCCGAATAGGCGCGGGAGTCCAAACAAGATATAGAAGAGATATCAAAATGTAAACTTATTCGCTATCCATTAATTCAAGATCGCCACGTAGGTTATGGTGATTTTCTAAGCGTAGTTTAGATGTGGCACAAGGCCGAAAGTATGGGGTACCCAGTGAGGATCGAAATCACTACTCAGTCGTAATAGGTTCTAGCAAGCAAGCTTGCTAACCCTTACACAACGTCCAGGTGCCCAATTTTCTAAGCACCGATTAGATGTGGCACAAGGTCGAAATTATGGGGCACCCAACGAGGATCGAACTAACTACTCAGGTGTAACAGGTTCCAGCAAAACAAGGTTTCTAACCATTACACCACGCCGAGTTATTTATGTGTCGTTTTCTTGCGCCCATCTTGCCTCCAATCTGTACTGTGAGCATCAGCTTTTCCAAGCACCCTTTCCTCATTATGTCCCCAAAAGATTTCAGCTGTCTTTTTCTGATGTTAAGTTTAAATGTCCTTTTTTTTTGTTTGTATTGTCTTTAGAACTTGTCATTGCTCACAAGTTAGATCTACGATATTCTCAACATTCATATGTAGAACTACATTCCTGTCGCTTTAAGTCTCTTCTCCATTAAGGACATTGTCCAGCATTCACTGCCTTATAACAGAATTGTTATCTCACAACAGTTCAGTATTTTTATCTTTGTTTGTAACTGTTGGGACGCCCGCGCCTATTCGGCTATAATGGACTATTCCATTACTATGTAAAGTAATGGTGGTATCTACGTAGGGGAGTGTGCTGAGCAGCCGATCGACAAGTCAGTCGTAGACTTCCGGTGACGACCCGGAAGTACCCATTGCTCATACTACGTCTTATGACGGTTGAGACTATTAACCCTTATTCTTGTATTGGATACTAATAACCTTTGTAAATACTATTTTCACGGAATACAACAATTAACCTATTCCTGTTGTTGAGTTATTTATTCTTACTCACGATATAACAGTAACGAAATACTAAAATGGAACCAACGTGAAAAATTCGTCATCTGAATCAATGATTCGCCATTCGATAGGGCGATTCCAGTAAATAGTATTTGTAGAAGACTTTCCATATTTACATATATACAGCGCGTCCCAAACGTAGCGATCGTGATTTGGTATTTAATAAATATTCAGAGTATATTTTCGCTTATTTATAAAGTTTTAAAAACTTAAAGGTCTTGAAAAGTTATTATGAATAATTTCATAACTCGAAACCGAACGAAAATTGTAAAAAATTAACATTCATTTGAGTTGACACAATGAGTATATGAACGTTAAATCAACGTGAGAAATCTGACCTCTGAATCAATGATTCGCCGTTCGATAGGGCGTTTCCACTAAACGGTCTCTTTACATATTTGCCAAGATCTGGAAGACGACGTTCAGCTCGCATGAAAGAAAATATTAGGCGCGTCTTGAACAGCACGCCAGTAGAAGAGAGAATGTCCACTGGAAGATACTCTTTCGATGCAGCTGAATCGGACATCGCCTCACCATATTATCAGGAAAGATTTACACAATTGGTACAGGAAATAATGTCTGTAGATTAAGAGCAGCTGCTTAACCGAGGACGACGAATTCGTTATCAAGAGCTCTGGGAGATTTGTTGAAATAGGTCGTAAATGTGAGGTACAAAATGGTGGTCACTTCTATGAGCTCCGTCTCTTCAGGATATAGAAAATTATTTCTCTCCCCAACTTCTTTGTCTCTTGTTGTAGGCTTTTTCCTTTTTCATAAAGATGGACTCGTCCAGAGTATACTTATACTACTGCTATAGAAGCGAGATTGGAGATTTCTTTTGACACTGTCAGCTCTTTGTCTTCGGGCAGAGAGCATTAACACAGTCGTGGCTCCGCCGAAGGGCAGAATCACGACTGGGCAAAATTAGACAGCTATTTTTGGCTGGGCTATATGGCCCGGAGAGCTCACGTAAAAAAGGCCTTGTGTCACATTTTGCCCTAGTGGGAGGGAAAATAAATACTGAATGCCGCGTTTTCTCGCGGTAATTCATTTGACACTGTCAGCTCTCTACCACCGGAGGGCATTAACCCAGTCGTAGTTCCGCCGAAAAGTAGAGTCATGACTGGGCAAAATCAGACAGATATTTTTGGCTGGGTTATATGGCACGGAGAACTCACGTTAAAAAGGCCTTGCGCTACATTTTGTCCTAGTGGGAGGATAAATAAGTACCGAATATCGCGTTTTCACAGAGAGTTAACCGGAGAATACGAGAGTCCAGAAAGAGATTAGCTCATAGTCGCTCTGTACTCAACTCATCGAGAAGATTATTACGCAGCACCCGTCAGCTTCCGACGCGGACATACTCAGTATACTACGGCTTCACCTCCAGAGACTTGTATATATACTTTTTACTAACCCGTATGTGCGTTGTGGTGCATTGGATATCGGCTTAGAACGAGAAATCGGGGAACCGAGTCCGAATTCCAGCTGAATTCATTGCCTTCACTTACGCGTCTATTCCTTCCAGTTATGGGTTAAATAACAGGACAGATTGGGTTCTATAGCCATGGTCGGCAACCAGTCTACTGCAGAAAGCAATGGCAACCTACTGCGGGATAATCTTCTGCCCAGTTAGTCATGTCTCTTTCGAGACATGATCGCCCAAGCGTGTATGATGTATGACACTTGACTAACTGACTGATTCCTGGATCTTCATTCAAGTCTTTATCCTTATGTTAATACACTTATTTTCTATCTCAATTACTGCTCGTTGTTCATTTATTTGTGCAGGCCCCATTTCCGGAATTCACAACATCTCTCATGGAAGTTTCAGCCTTTGAAAGGTTTCTCTCACCCGTAGCGTCATCCTCTCTCACAACCTTTTGACGTATGCCGTATGAAGGTTATATTTGCCGAACTCTCCTTCCTCGTTATATGTTTAAGAAATTTCCTCTTTGTCTTCCTTATTCTGTTTATTTTTAATTCAATTTTTTTTTTAAAGAATTTCTAGTTGCTTAACAGGATATGCGTTGTAGTGCAATGGATATCGGTTCCGAACGAGAAATCGGAGAGTCGAGTTCGAATTCCAGTGGAATTCCTTGCATTCACTTCCGCGCAAATACCCTTGTAAAATGTTTTAATCCCTCTCTTCTCTCTCCAGATATGTGTTAAATCGCAGAACAAATTGGGTTCTATAGCCTTGGTTAGCAACCAGTCTACAGTAGGAAGTACTAGCAACCTACTTGGGGAAAATCTTTTGCCTAGTCAGTCATGTCATCCTTCGAGATCGCCCAAGCATATAACACGTATGGCATTTAACTGACTGAGATTAGGAGCAGCGGCTTAACTGAGCTTGACGAATTCGTTGGCAAGAGTAATGGGCATTTTTTTTTTTTTTAATCATATCACCCCAAGCAAGGCGGTAACGCCACTGATGCGCAGGGGGCTACGTAAGGGTAAAAAGAATGGAAAAGAGAAAGCCGGAAACCACATCCTAAACAGGAAACAAGGGATGAGCCTCTTCACCTGTTCAATAGATGTGGGTGGAGTGTGAACCGGGCGATAGTTTAGTCTATCTACTCCAATTGAAAAAAATAAAAAAGGAAAAGAGTGAAAAGATTGGAAAAGAGAAAACCGGAAACCGCATCCTAAACAGGAAACAAGGGATGAGCCTCTTCACCTGTTCAATAGATGTGGGTGGAGTGTGAACCGGGCGATAGTTTAGTCTATCTACTCCAATTTGTTGGAAAGAGGCCGCGAATGCCAGGCACAAAATGGTAGTTACTTACCATGTGTTATCTTCCATAAATGATTTTGTTGGTGATCCTTATTATTGCATAGAATAAAATTAATAATATCGTTTTCTTAAGGAGTAATGTCACTTTTGAACCCTGCCGAGATTCTTGGGTCAACCTGTATATATTGTGTGAATGTATAATAGACAATAGAGAGTAAAGAAAAAAAGAAAACTATTAAATGTCTTAGCGAACAAATGTTTTGAGTAAAGAATTTTAGCATGTTTGAGTGCGTGGTCATCAGCAAGAGATACAACCCAAAATGCCAAATACAGGTGGGGGATAACAGAATCAAACAAGTACAAGAATTTAAGTACCTAGGAAGTGTTCTAACAGGAGATGGAAAGTGCGTCACGGAGATCCGAAGGCGAATTGGCATGGCAAAGGACGCGTTCCAGAAGATGAGCAAAATACTAACACACAGGAAAATCTCAATAGAAACGAAGAAAAGAGTGCTAGACTGCTACGTGATGTCTGTTCTTCAATACGGCTGTGAATGCTGGACAATATAATCGAAAATGAGGACAAAACTGGAAGCGGCCGAAATGTGGTTCTACAGAAGGATGCTACGGATATCGTGGACTGAGCATACAAGCAACGACGAAGTGTTAGAAAGAATGGCAACAAAAAGGAAATTGATGCTGAGCATCAGGAAGATACAACTGAAGTTCCTGGGACATGCAATGAGGAAGGAGAGCCTGGAGAACCTGATACTGACTGGACAGATAGAAGGAAGGAGAGACAGAGGAAGGCAGCGGATAACATATTTGCAGGGTCTGATCAGGTGGATGACGGAACAGGGGTTGCCAGAAGCAACAGGAGCAAACATACTAAGAGCCACAAGGGATAGGGAGACGTGGAGATCCATGATCGCCTACGTCCTGAAGGGACAGGGTACATAGAAGAAGAAGAAGAATGTTTTCAATATATTAATTTTTCCAGCTATTTTTAAGCACTTTATTTCTGAGTCATTTTTTAGCAGTTTATTTTTAACAAATAAATGTTTTAAGTACTTATTTTTAACGATAGTATTAGGTACTTATTTTTAACGATAGTATTAAATTTTAGCAAATGTTTCAGATAGTAAATTTTAGCGAGAAATTTGTTTTTTATAATCATATCGCCCAAGCGAGGCATTTTACTGCCACTGGTGCGCAGGGGGTTACATAGGAGGAAAGTTATGAGAAAGACTAACAGGTTATAGGGGGTGTCAGGAACTGGGAAAGAGAAGGATGAGAATACTGATGAGAGTGAAGTGGACGGAAAAAGGAGATTGAGAGAGAGGATGCAGGTTAGTGAGATAGGAGATGACTATTGACTTCACATTATTCTTTAAATATTTTCTGTATTGAATTTTAATAAGCAAATGTGTCATTGACTGAATTTTAACCAGTAAATTTTTTATGTACTGAATTTTAAGAATCAAATGTGTTATGTACTGAATTTTAACATAACAGTGTTATGTACTGAATTTTATGAATTTTAACAATCAAATATTTTGTGTACTGAATTTTAACGAGTAAATGTTTTATGTACTGAATTTTAAGAGCACATATTGCATGTACTGAACTTTAACGAGTAAATGTTTCATGTACTGAATTTTAACAGTCAAGTGTGTTATGTACTGAATTTTAACAATCAAATGTATTATGTACTGAATTTTAACAATCAAATGTTTTGTGTACTGAATTTTAACGAGTACATGTTGTGTGTACTGGATTTTAAGAGCAAATGTTTCATGTACTAAACTTTAACGAGAAAATGTTTAATGTACTGAATTTTAATAACCAAATGTTTTATGTACTGAATTTTAAAAAGCAAATGTTTCATGTACTGAATTTTAATAAGCAAATGTTTCATGTAGTGAATTTTAATAAGTAAATGTATCATGTACTGAACTTTAACAATCAAATGTGTTATGTACTGAATTTTAACAATCAAATGTGTCATGTACTGAATTTTAACAATCAAATATTTTGTGTACTGAATTTTAACGAGTAAATGTTTTATATACTGAATTTTAAGAGCAAATGTTTCATGTACTAAACTTTAACGAGTAAATGTTTCATGTACTGAATTTTAAAGAGCAAATGTTTCATGCACTGATTCTTAACGAGTAAATATTTTATGTACTGTTTCACTGTGCAAATGTTTTCTATACTAACTTTTAACGTGCAAATGTTTTAAGTACTGAATTTTAACAAGGTAATCTTTTATGTACTCAATTTTAACAAGCAAATATTTTTGGTACTTAATTTCAGTGAGAAAACCTTTTAGATACTTAATTTTCTGAGAAAAACTTATTTATTTTTAAAAAGAAAAAATATTAGGTGGTAAATTTAAACGAGAAAATGTTCTAACCATTTTCAGATGATCAAGACACTACAGAATTTTTTATGTTATTAATATGAGCCAATAATATTTTTAATACTTAAATGAGAATATATATAAGTATGGCATCAATTAAGACCAAACGATAGTGTCTTTTTGTTCAATTTATATATACTATCGCCCGGTTCACACTTCACCCACGTCTATTGAACAGGTGAAGAGGCTCATCCCTTGTTCCCTGTTTAGGATGTGGTTTCCGGCTTTCTCTTTTCCAATCTTTTCACTCTTTTCTTTTTTTTTTCAATTAGGGTAGATAGACTAAACTATCGCCCGGTTCACACTCCACCCACGTCTATTGAATAGGTGAAGAGGCTCATCCCTTGTTCCCTGTTTAGGGTGTGGTTTCCGGCTTTCTCTTTTCCAATCTTTTCACTCTTATGTAGCCCGCTGCACATCAGTGGCGTTACCGCCTTGCTCGGGGTGATATGATTAAAAAAAATTCATTGTCATCATTAACACTATTCTGATCATCATCGCTCTCAACTATACTATTTTCCCCTCGATAACGCTCAGTATATTTTCCACCCTATCACCACCGCCATCTTCTGTATTGATTCAAATATCGCCATTACCACCATCGTCATTATCCACTCTCCACCCCATTATTATAATTCCAACAAACTCCACATCCCTTCCTATTATCATCTATCCTAATATGTTTCAATGTTCATTGGGAGACTATCAACCATTAACGCGACTATATTCATATAAATAATCGATTTCACTGTAACCACCCACTCTCTTATTAGCCTAATTATTAATCAAGCTTCATGACCATATCACAAACATTATCACTTCCGTTAAATACGACGTTTAATCGGCAACGACCCCGGAATGAAAAACAAACCATGATTTTAGAAAAGTGCACGGACTTCAGATGTGCTTGTGGTCGGAAATTTAGGTCCCCAAAAGGAGCGAAGATTCACTTTACAAAAATGGGTTGTGCTTCTCTGAAAACGGTTCAGCAGCAGCGCTCTGTCGACGCAGATAAGACGTCGAAAAACCAATGTCAGGATGCACACCACAGTGCTGAGGATATCCAAGCTGTTGAATCGAAGAATGGGACGCAACCCAAACTGCAAAGAATCAAATTTCCACCAGCATCCGGATCGGATGCGTGGTGTATGCTAAACATCATTAGCAAATCTAAACTTATTTATAAATGGAACGTTGCCTCTGTGTGTGTGTGTGTGTTTGTGTGTATCTCTGTGTGTGTCTGTGTGTGTGTGTCCGAAATGGCTGAACCAATTTTCTTGAAAATTTACACAGTTGTACTATAAGCGTCTGCAAATGTTCTTAGCTAGGTTTTGTGTCGAGGTACCCCCGATAAATATGGAAAATCGAGAATCGAAAAAATCGGGTTATAGAAGGAATGGTCCGATTTTAATCAAATTTGATACACTCATAGACAAAGACATAAGAAACGATATTCAAAAGTTTCAATGTTGCAGTTCTTACAATAGCACAGAAAATCGATAATATATATATATATATATATATATAAGGCAAGATGCTTGTGTGTGTGTCTTTTTATCTGCCTGTATGTCTGCATTTTGAACAGCCCTTTTATTTTAGTTTTTGCTTTGGGTTTGGCTCTAAGTAGGTACAATTGTAGTTCTTAGTCTCAGCCATGATACCATTTAATCAGAGGACATATTTAGCTTTCAAAATTTACGACGAAAAAGTTTACGACGAAAAAAACTTATTTGATATCGATACCAGGAAATCAAAATTTGACTTACATCCATTCATTTTTCTTTCAGTCTACGGTTTCGCTTTAACTGGAAACAACTATTGCATTTTAGTCTTTCGTGCCAACGTCCAAAGAGTCTCAGCTCCAGAACCATGGATTAGTTTTAATGCTTTCATTACACCCGGGCAACGCTGGGCTATACTGCTAGTCATTACATAAGGAGCTGTGAAGAAAGAAATTACATGACTGATGTGAATGCGTAATGAGGTTCACGTTTTCCGAAATTTTTCTTAAATCTAATTTTGCCGTTTGACATTTGAGCTACAACACACTTGTATATCGTTACAATGTGCATCACATTAGTGAGGTGGGGGGCGGTGTGCAAGTGACACCGTTAAGAGAAAGGCCCCTGAAATGGTAAACATTCTCTCCTGATGACCCCAATTTAAATATATATTCGAGAGGATCACATTAAAAGCAATTCAATGAAGTCATATGCCGTCGAGAAGCTCGGTGGAAATGTCATTGGCATGAGGAACATTCACCTTGCTTCAGGTGAGTTTCGACTACTTTCCAGTAATTACCTTCTTCCGTTAACGTTTAATTAAATACGACATTGGCTTGGAGACAACAGAAATATTGTCATTCAGAAAAGAATAACTTTTATTCAACATGTGACTAATTAGGAAGTTGTGAATAAAAATAGAAACTAAAAGGACACATACTTAAAATCATAAAGAGACAGTTGAAACGAAACTTATTGGACGCATATTCTCATATGTCTGTTTGATTAGCGGCATATCAACACCTTAATGGAATGTTATGTAATATCTGTCTTCATATATGGCATCGAATACTAGAAAATCTCATGAAAGATGACGGAAAGACATGAGGCAACAAATACGTGGTTCTACAGAAGAATGATAAGGATATCATGTACCGAACATGTGAGCAACGAGAAACTAAAAGAAACTTATAATTAAAATAAAAAAAGACAGTTAGTTGTTTATGGGACACGTAATGAGGATGTACGTTGTGGTGCAGTGGATAGCGACCCGGAACGACAATTCGGGGTGCCGAGTTCGAATTCCAGTTGAATTCACTTATGCACAAATACCCTTGGGAAAGGTATTAACCCGTTTCTTCCGTCCAGTTATGGGTTAAATAACAGGACAGATTGGGTTCTATAGCCTTGGCTGGCAACCAGTCTACCGCAGAAAGCAATGACAACCTACTGCGGAATAATCTTCTGTCCAGTCAGTCATATCTCTTTCGAGACATGATCGCCCAAAGCGTGTATCACGTATGGTACATAACTGATTGACTGAATATAAGAGTTGGGAACATGATTAAGGTTTCTACTGGTCATAAAGTGGAGGATCGGTTTTATATTGATATGAAGTAATTAACTGATCCCCCACTAATTACTAATTAATGATATAATACATCTATTCCCCCGCTAGCTATGAGACAAAAAACAGGACAGATTAGTTTCTATAGCCTTGCTCGGCAACCAATCTACCGCAGGAAGTAATGACAACCTACCGCGGGATAATCTTCTGCCCAGTCAGTCATGTCTCTTTCGAGACATGATCACCCATCACGTATGGCGCTTACCTAACTGAGTGCAGAAGGAGAGTTTGGAGAATTTTATACTCACAGGACGGACAGAGGGGAAGAGAGACAGGGGAAAGAAACGCGTGACATACTTACGGATAGAGCAGGTATTTGAAATACAAAGAAAAATGTGTTAAGAACTACAAAGGGATAGCGTTGTGGAGGGCCATGATAGCGCATCAAAGAAGAATAATTTCGAAGTTTATTATTCTTGGGAAAAGTACTAATTTCTTTTACCCAAAAATGTATTGCTGATAATATAAATACTTTCATGGCTTCTGCTCAGACGAACTTAAGTCACTGATGCCTCCTCAACAGGTGTTTACTCGTGCAACCAGACTGGCAACTGGGTTCCACCCATTCACAGTCAGGTTAGCCAAATGCAGACGACAATTCTACTCCTGCAGCTTCTTCTCTCGCACTTCCCGCCTGTGGAACTCGCTCCCTTATTCTTGATTTCCTGACAGCTACAACCTCCAGAAATTTAAATGCAAAGTCAATACTCATCTACTAACCACTGGACTCTAGCTCTCTCCCCACCCCCGTATAACCTTCCCTTTCTCTCCACCTATGTATCTGTCATCGCACCTGCTTTCTCAGCTTTCTATTGTTCCTTTCTAACTAGTTTGTACTCCTCACTCTTTTCTAATTAATCTTTTTACATTTATGTAGCCCCCTGCACATCAGTGGCGTTTCCGCCTTGCTCGGGGTGAAATGATTAAAAAAAATGTATTGCTGGTAATTTTACAATAAAAATATATTTTTATACGTTCATTGCATTTTGAGTTTAATTAAATATTTTCCAATAGCTAGAACCCTAACAGGTGCTACCACCCTGGGTCAAGATAAATCTGGAAACGTAAGCAATTAAGATGTGGTTCCACGATTCTCAAAAACTCCTGGTCAGAGGACTTGCTTACGAATCTACTTTATTTGACTAGGAGGAACGTATTCTGAAAGATTCATTATTGGTGGGAAAAATTATAACAGCATAAGACATGGAATTAAGATATTTTTGATGGCATACAAAGGAAGAACGCTGCAGGAACTCCAAAACAATGTAGTAAAGGAAAGCAAGAAGAAAAGACTAAGTATCAATTTTAAGAATGTATAGATGACAGCAAGAGGAACAGACCAAGATGCGACAAACGGATTGGCGATACTAAAATCAAACATGTGCAAAATTTTAAACATCTGGGGTGGATTTTAACAGAGTACGAACAATGTGTCAGTAAAATCTAAAAACACATTGATGCATTCTAAAAGCTAAGCAAAGTGTTAGTAAACAGAAAGATTTCGCTACGAAGGGTACTAAACTGTTATGCAATATCAGCCCTCCTATATGCCAGGGAATGGAGGACAATTTCCTCACCGATGAAATCTACAGAAACGAGTCTACAGACATGTGGTTCTACGGAAGGATGGTGAGAATACCCTGCATTTACTTAAGCACTGGTACCCTTGGGAAAGGTATGAATCCGTCCCTTCCCTCCAGTCATGTGTTAAGTAACAGAGTAGGACTTGGGGACCCTGCCCTTAAAAACAAATCCCAATGAATCTTGATACTCGAAAAGAAAAAAGTATTACTAGACACAAAACTTATATAAAAAACAGCAATAAATTGTTGAAGAGGAAATTACCAGCAATAAATAAATAAAATTTAGTTGGCAATAAATGACCCGCCGAGGTGTTGATATGCCATCAAAACAACCAACCAACCAACCAACCAACCAACCAACCAACATATTGAAAGCAAAAGGAGAATGGCAGTAAGTGGTACAATGGATAACGACCCATAATTAGAAATCGAAAGATATTGCGAGCTACAAAGGACAGGAAATTGTAGAGAATCATGATCGCCAATGTCCTGAAGTGTCACAGTAAAAGAAGTGTCCACTTTAACAACGCTTGATATATATATATATATATATATATATACTACCGGCGATAATTATTAGGCCACCCCAGTCTCTTAAATAAATGATGTATTTCATATTATTTTTTAGTATTTATTGCCAAGTGAATAATTGTAAATGAAAATAGAATGTTTTTTTTGTTAATATTGCACAATAACATGTGCATCTAATAAATTTATAAATATTTAATAATTACTTATATTGCAGTTTAATAAATGAAAGAATGAAGAAAATTTAGGGTGATTCGGAAGAGTTAATTTTTGCTTCCTTGCCTTGTAAAATTTTGCAAAGTAATAATAAACAAAAATCATTCTATTTTCATTTAGAATTATCCACTTAAAAATAGTATGAAATACATTATTCCTTTTAAAAACTAGGTTTATATATAAATACACTAACGGCCATAATTATTAGGCAACCCCAGTTTTTTAAAATAAATTCTGTATTTCATACTATTTTTATTTTTTATTGCCAAGTGGATAATTGTAAATGAAAATAGAATGATTCATTTGTTATTACTTTAAACTTTTGTTTCTATTACTTTAAATTTTACAAGGCAATCAAGCAAAGATGAACTTGTCCGATATATAAATATATAAATTCATTTGATGCACATGTTATTGTGCAATATTAACAAAAGAACCATTCTATTTTCATTTACAATTATTCACTTTGCAGTAAATACTAAAAAATAGTATGATTCACTTGGCAATAAATACTAAAAAAATAGTATGAAATAGATCATCTTTTTAAAACACCGGGGTGGCTTAATAATTATGGCCGGTAGTATATATATATATATATATATATATATATATATATATATATATATATATCAACGTGTATACACACATATATATATATATATATATATATATATATATATATTCGTTGATAATGCAAATATAATAGCATCATCCACATGTAAAAATGTCAACGTAATGGAAGCATTATTAATAAAAACGGAAAAGCCAACCCTCGACAATATCAGCTATGAGCACGGCTACAATGTACTGAGCGTTTTCGGAAAATAAAACATTGCCATAACTACATACATACATACATAAAACAATCTATATATTCAGTTAAAAGTTAAATAAAATATATATATATATATATATATATATATATATATATATATATATCAACGTGTATACACACACATATATATATATATATATATATATATATATATTCGTTGATAATGCAAATATAATAGCATCATCCACATGTAAAAATGTCAACGTAATGGAAGCATTATTAATAAAAACGGAAAAGCCAACCCTCGACAATATCAGCTATGAGCACGGCTACAATGTACTGAGCGTTTTCGGAAAATAAAACATTGCCATAACTACATACATACATACATAAAACAATCTATATATTCAGTTAAAAGTTAAATAAAATTAATCCTTGATAATGGCTAAAAGTATAATCAAAAGCGCTTGGACAGACAAAACATTCGGATAATTTTAAAATAATTTATGTTTTGAAGAGAAACAAATTATAAGATCACATGAAAAAGTATATAAAAAGCACCTTGCTTGTCATTTTTAACGAAACATATATACATAGACATCCGCAGACAGATCTGTTTCGCTGTATCACAGCTCATCAGTATGGTTAGACAGCCGATTGCTTTTTACCCAGGATTGAAACCCGACCAAATTGGCGTCAATCGGCAATTCTACCTCTGAGCTGCGGGCGCTCGGTAGAAGGAGGCAGACTTTTTAGCGTGTATATTATCATTATACACGCTCAATAGCTGAGAGTATTCTAATTCATTGCTGAATGAACGATGCGCAGATGCCAGAGTAGCTACTGTATTTCAAGGTCTACCATTCTTCCAGAGTGCTCAATCAGGCTTTGAGAGCGTAATTAGTCATATACTTTAGAACATGTACAAACTACAATCTACGACAAAATTGCACATTTTGTTTCGACATTGAGAGGAACAATGTTTCATCGGTCAGTCAGTTAAGTGCCATACGTGAAACACGCTTGGGCGATCATGTCTCGAAAGAGACATGACTAACTGGGCAGAAGATTATCCCGCAGTAGGTTGCCATTGCTTTCTGCGGTAGACTGGTTGCCGACCAAGGCTATAGAACCCAATCTGTCCTGCTATTTAACCCATAACTGGAAGGAAGAGACGGATTAATACCTTCCCAAGGGTATTTACGCGTAAGTGAATGCAATGAATTCAACTGGAATTCGAACTCGGCTCTCCAATTTCTTGTTCCGAGCAGATATCCACTGGACCACTACGCACATCCTCTCATCACGTAGTTAATAATGATGGTTCCTTATATATATATCAAACGGTGCCAAATAGCAACCACACATATATATACCACACACACACACACACACACACACACACACACACACACACACACACACACACACACATTACAATTAATGACAGCAGTAGCAGCGAAGAATGACCATTCGTTGAAAAGCACGGAACTCGAACACAAACTCTCCTATTATTCTGAAGATGAGATTTTGATCTCGAAATATTAATGTATAATAAATAGGTGATACCCAACAACTTCTTTACCTTCCTTTATTTTACTAAACACATTATGACAGCCTTCAAGACCTAACCATGCGCCCAATATATCTATATCTATATATAAGCTTACGGTCATATCACGTTGAATACACCGGTTCTCTCTCGATCACCGAAGTTAAGCAACGTTGAGCCTGGTCAGTATAGATGACCTCTTGGAAATACCAGGTTCTGTAAGCGTTTATGGACGGATGTGCGTTGTTGTGCGGTGGATGTCGGCTTGGAAAGGAAAATCGGTGATCAGAGTTCCAATTCAAGTCGAACACTCTGCATTCACTTGCGCACTGTTACCCCTGAGAAAGGTATTAATCCGTCCTTTCTCTCCACTTATGGGTTAAATAACTGAGGTCTGCTGTTCATGCGAACTTCTGCGTCAATTTTTCGTTATCAGCGGTTCCAAAAAGTGTGGCTGTTGCTACACAAGCCTTCACCACTCAAAGCAATGCTTTCTGTGGCAGTCTAACTGATTTAGACACTCGTACGTCGAAATTGGCGGGAGAGTCAATAATAATAATAATAATAATAATAATAATAATAATATATATATATATATATATATATATATATATATATATATATATATATATATTATTCTATATGACACTCGTGTTTATGAAGATGCAGCGTTTATTTATCAGATTTCTTTTGTTATTATTATTTTGCAAAATTTTACAAGGCAGCCAGGAAGCCTTTGCTTCGGCCAGCCAATAAGAAGAAGAGGCTAGCATAGGGAAGAGAGCACAAAAACTGGACACCAGAACAGTTCATTTGATGCGCATATTATTGTGCCGTTATTATAAAAGAACCATTCTATTTTCATTTAGAATTATCCACTTGGCAATACATACTAAAAAATAGTATGAAATACATCATTTCTTTTAAATAACTGGGGTGGCCTAATAATTATGGCCAGTAGTATATATATATATAGTCATCCGCAGACAGATCTGTTTCGCTGTATCACAGCTCATCAGCACGGTTACACTCCGATTGCTTTTAATCCAGGTTTGAAACCCGACCGAATTGGCGTCAGTCAGCGATTCTACCTCTGGGTTATGGGCGCTCGGTAGAAGACGGCAGACATTTTAGCGTATACATTATCATTATACACGCCCAATAGCCAGAGTGCTCTAATTCATTACGGAATGAGCGATGCGTATATATATATATATATATATATATATATATATATATATATATATATGGACTCATATATATATATATATATATATATTATGGACTCTTATATATATATATATATATATATATATATATATATTATGGACACTTCGGCTATATGCGTGACTCTTCAGAAATGAATTGAGTTCTCTTGGTGACTGGCGTCTGTATACACTGCTTATATACAAGACGTTAAAATTTCCCTTCTCTGAACCCATGCGCCGTTGGCTTAGCGTTTAGAGACTCCAACTAACACCAAATCGGTCGAGTTTCGATCCCGGCCTGAAGCAAGTGGATATGTCTAGCCACACTGATGAGCTGTGATACAGCGAAACGGGCTTGTATGATGATGAATATTATATAAACGTATATATATATAAAAGGATCAGATATTAAAAGTACTCGGCCTAACCATGATACTCTTTTTTTTTCTGATGCTGACATACTTGAAAGACTTGAGCAGAGCAGAGTTTTCGGGAGATAACACAAGAAAGGTGTTAAGAGCTACAAGGGATGGGGAGATGCGGGAGGCCATGATCGCCTACGTCATGAAGAGACACGACACATAGAAGAAGAAGAATTATCTTAGAGACTTTTCACCATTTTCTTCAAAGATAAAGTTCATTGCATTTGGCTCTTCCGAAATGTCTGGCCGGTTCTGCACAAGTCTCCACTAGAATGATGAAATCATATGTGCCTGTAGTCTGACTGCTTGATTCGAACCGAACGACTGGATGACAGGATAGTTCTCCATATACAGGCGGGGACAGATAAATTGTCGTCTAAATTATGCAAAAATGGAAATGACACTAAAATCCCATGTTAACAGATGTACAGAATGCAATGGATAAATTATCGTCTAAATTACACAGTAGTGAAAATAATGTGCGTTGTGGTGCAGTGGATATCGGCTCGGAACGAGAGATCGGGGGAGCCGAGTTCGAATTCCGGATGAATTCATTGCATTCACTTACGCACAAATACCTTTGGGAAAGGTATTAATCCGTCTCTTCCTTCCAGTTATGGGTTAAATAACAGGACAGATTGGGTTCTATGGTTATATAGTCTTGGTTGGCAACCAGTCTACCGCAGAAAGCAATGGCAACCTACTGCGGGATAATCTTCTGCTCAGTCAGTCATGTCTCTTTCGAGACATGATCGCCCAAGCGTGTTTCACGTATGGCACTTAACAATGGCATCTCATTTTAACAGATATATTTACCAAAATTACACAAACATTTCTTGAAATACTAAAGAGTTACGTTTTTTTTTTCAATAAAATCACCATTGACTTAAACCTCGGCCTCAAGACGACTTCGGAATCTCCTGCAACTCTTCTGGGTGGTCTCTTTATTGAAATTGGTGAATAGTGCCATAATCTTTACTTTCATTTGATCAGCGTTTCAAGAAGTTTTGGTCGTCTCTCATTCAACTTCGCTTAATAATCAAGTGGGGTGCATTCCGGGTGTTAATTGGCCAACTCTAAGAGGTGTTGTAGTTGCAGAAATTGTCTGACAGCTATGACTGGGTTTTCCCGCTTGTGTGGCATGGTGCAGAATCCTGTTGCTGGCACCTTATTTTAACAGATCCTTATTTTTTTAATCAAAGCCACACAAGAATATATTGAAGTACTAACGTGTAAATTTATTCCATAAATCGCCCTAGGCTTCAATCACAGCCTCCAGACGACTTCGGAATCTAATGCATATCTTCTGAACTGTTTCCTTGTTTAAGTTACTGAATGCTGGCATTTCATATTTGGTGTTACAAGGAGTTTTGTTGGTCTCTAGTTCAACAGCACATCCCAAAAAATAATCAAGGGGGTTGCAGTCTGGAGAGTTAGGTAGCCAGATGTAAGGGGTAAAAATTGTCCGACAGCCATTACTGAGTCCTCGTGCTTGTATGGCATGGTGCAGAATCCTGTTGCAAGACACAGTCTTCCAGCAGCCACTCTCTTGACCATGGGAAGTACTACCTCCCTCAGGGCTCATAATGTAGACCTCAGTGTTGGGTTTGAGGCTCCCTGGGAAGATGAATGGTTGCATAACGTTGTCTTCTCTTGTGACCCCTCCAAAGACCTTCTTAATCGCCATTAGACTCATCCAACTCTTTCCAAATCCTTTGCACTGTCTTAAGATTAACACATAAACACTTTTGAATGTTTGTACTGGAGCTTTCGCCGCTAGTGCCAAGCAGTACATGATGTTTCCAAATTTCTGGTGGAATGAATTTGCGTCATGATACTCTTTTACTTACCAGCGTCGCCCAACTAACCCTACTGTACTTTGCAGTAGACAAAATAAAAAATAAACATTACGCATGCGCAAAATTTAAAATATAAGGGGCGACAATTTAACCATCGCTTATGTGTGAGTATATATATATATATATATATATATATATATATATATATATATAAAATGATTTGTTTGAACATTATTTTTGATCGATACTCATATTTAAGTAGATATTCTGTTTTTAATTAAACAGTATTATATATTTATTTCTACCGGCCTGATTATTTCACGATAGATTTTCGTAATAAAAATTTATCTTAAATAATCAGGCCAGTAGATATAAATATATAATACTGTTTAATTAAAAACAGAATATCTGCTTAAATATAAGTTTCGATCAAAAATAATGTTCAAACATATCATTTCAAATTGTCGGTTGTTTATAACCAAGTTTCGTCAATATTCGTTAATTTCACTAATATATATATATATATATATATATATATATATATATATATATATATATATGTAATGAATTATTTTGGACATTATTTTTACCGATACTCGTATTTAAGTAGATATTCTGTTTTTTAATTAAACAGTATTTTATATTTATATCTACCGGCCTGATTATTTCACGATAAATTTTTATTGCGAAAATGTGTGCTATCCAGCAGGATTCGAACCCGCGACCCTATTTATTTGCTGGATAGCACACATTTTCGCAATAAAAATTTATCGTAAATCGAGTAGATATAAATATAAAATACTGTTTAATTAAAAAACAGAATATCTACTTAAATATGAGTATCGGTAAAAATAATGTTCAAAATAATTCATTATAAGTTGTCGGTTGCTTATAACCAAGTTTCGTTAAAATTCGTTAATTTCCGTAATATATATATATATATATATATATATATATATATATATATACACGAAAAAAAATTGCAAGATCGCCAAGACCTACCGCGGTTTCGCACAACGGCTCGTCAGGGCCCTGACGAGCCGTTGTGCGCCGCGGTAGGTCTTGGCGATCTTGCGATTTTTTTCGTGTGTTTTTGCTCTGCGTGACTGCCTCTTTGTTAACCCTTTTTGGTTAGTTTAGTATCGAGCACTTTTCTTTCTTTGTGGTTCGTTCCGTTTGAGGGTTTTTTTTTTCTTTGCTGTGAAGAACTGTATGTATTGTCGGTGCTACGCAGCTTTCTTTTTTTTCCCCCTCTTTGTCCAAAGCTCTATAGCCGAGGACAATAACGGAGTTAGATTCTGCTGGTTATTCGTGGTCTTTAAAAATTACTTGTGTAACATTTTAAGATTTGAATCCGTACAGAGTCGATTTTATTATTATTATTATTATTATTATTATATATATATATATATATATATATATTAAACAATAAAATTCAAAATAAAATTCAATAAAGAATAGCCTATTTCTGCAGACGCAGATGTCAGTCGTCTGTCTTGTTAAATTTGTTTTGTACTTAAATACACTGAGCTTTTTTGTGGGTCAATTTTGATACTTCATTATTTTTAATATTTTATATTACTAGGACGACTTGGATTATTTACCAAGGATTTATTGTCCACGGATATATTGTCGTTACTATATGACTATTTACGCTCTCACACCCTAATTGGGCACACCGTAGCTCAGAGGTAGAATCGCCGACTGACGCCAATTTGGTCGGATTCCAATCCTGGGTAAAAAGCAATCGGATGTCTAACCGTGCTGATGAGCTGTGATACAGCAAAATAGATCTGTCTGCAGATGACTATTTATGCTCTCACACCCTCATTGAGCTCTCTGGAAGAATGGTAGATTTGAAAAAACAGTAGCTACTCTAGCATCTACGCATCGTTCATTTAGTAATGAGTTAGAACACTCTCACTACTGGCGTATATCACACGCTAAAAGCCTGCCCCCCTTTTACCGAGCGCCCATAGCTCGGAGGTAGAATCACCGACTGACGCCATTTCCGTCGGGTTTCAGTCCTGTGTAAAAAGCGATCGGATGTTTAACCTTACTGATGAGCTGTATTACAGCGAAACAGATCTGTCTGCGGATGACTATATATATATATATATATATATATATGCATTTACGCATCGTTCATTCAGTAATGAATTTGAACACTCTCGGCTACTGGCCTGTGTTTACATTTTGTATAGAACACGCTAAAGTCACCCTCCCTCTGTCGTGCACTGGAGGTAGAATCTCACATTGTTATCAAATCGGTCAGGTTTTAATCTTGGTTGGAAGCAATCGGAAGTTTAACTATACTTATGAGCTGCGTATCGGGACTGTCTCCGGATGACTATATATATATATATATATATATATATATATATATATATATATATATATGCATTTACGCATCGTTCACTCAGTAATGAATTTGAACACTCTCGACTACTGGCGTGTGTTTACATTTTGTATATAACACGCTAAAGTCACCCTCTCTCTGCCGTGCACTGGAGGTAGAATCTCACATTGTTATCAAATCGGTCAGATTTTAATCTTGGTTGGAAGCAATCGGAAGTTTAACTATACTTATGAGCTGCGTATCGGGACTGTCTGTGGATGAT
>JBBBDQ010002273.1:297500-352500 GCA_037127315.1 Ascarosepion bandense | reverse complement strand
ATGTGAATAATAATTTCAGTAGTGAGTTTGTTAGTTTAATTAGTTTAAATTAGTGAAACTTAACAGTGTGTTGTAACTATTCCTTTTATTGTACACATGAAGGGAAAAATCTGGGTGATTAAACTCTGTGTAGAGGGCAATAACACAAAAAAAGATTGAGAACCACTGTTTTAGATAGTCCACACTATAAAATAAAGCAAGAAATATTTTTGTCTTTTTAACAAATTAGAATTATTTGCAGAAATTAAGCAAATAAGAGACTATTAGTGTTTTTAAAGACCGAATTTATCCAAGACATTTTTTATTCAGTCCTAATTTGAATTCACTTTCAGAGTGGTCATTTGAATATCCTCCCAAACTTAATTTTGTCAATTAAGCATTTCTTCCACAAACAATCTAAAGAGATGAAAGAGGATTCACTGTAAAATAATATAATTTAGGAAAATTCAAAACTTATTAATTCATTTCATTAATAAAAAAGAATATTTTGGGACATATGAATTCATTTATTATTAGATTATATATTTTATGGACAGAGTGAAAAAAATACATTATTGACTTTACATATATATATATATATACTAGCAGTATAGTCCGGTGTTGCTCGGGTGTAACGAAAGCTTTAAAACTAATCCATGGTCCTGGAGCTCAGACTCTTTGGAGGTTGGCACGAAAGACTAAAAAGCAATAGTTGTTTCCAGTTAAAGCGAAACTATAGACTGAAAGAAAAATGAATGGATGTAAGTCAAATTTTAATTTCCTGGTATCAATATCAAATAAGATTTTTTCGTCGTAAACTGAATTTTGAAGGCTAAATAAGTCCTCTGAGTAAATGGTATCATGGCTGAGACTAAGAGCTACAATTATACCTACTTAGAGCCAAACCCAAAAGCAAAAACTAAAATAAAAGGGCTGAAAAAGATACAGACATACAGGCAAATAAACCGACACACACAAACATCTTGCCTTATATATATATATTATCAATTTTTTGCACTATTGTGAGAACTGAAACTTTGAAACTTCTGAATATCGTTTCTTATGTCTTTGTCTATGAGTGTATCAAATTTGATTAAAATCGGACCATTCCTTCTATAACCTGACCTCGACACAAAACTGAACTAAGAACACTCGCAGACGCTTATAGTACAACTGTGTAAATTTTCAAGAAAATCAGTTCAGCTGTTTTGGAGTCCATAGGTAACGGACAGACACACACACAGAGACAAAGTTCCATATATATATATATATATATATATTGTTAAATATAAGAGACAATGAATGTCTATTATGTTTAATCATGAGCCATTCTAAACATCGTATTTTGGCTTTAATCTCAGGTGAAAATAAAGACAAAAATTCTCCAACATTTGGATAATTTTTTATTAAGTTGGTTCGAAGCTTTTGGCTCACATGAGCCATTTTCAGAGAGGTTACAAGGACGTTAACATAAAAACATCCACCATCTGCGACAATTTTATCTTGTGTTGACATAAAACTTTGCTAAGCAACAACAACAGTTACCAAAAATAGCAAACGCAGTTCGCAAATTTGTAGTGAGGTTCTATAACGTCACACCACGTGAGAGCTTGAAATGATAACAGAACCATGTATTTAAATGCAATGTAATGTGTTATTACCAGATTTAAACGTGATTTTATTAGGTGTGGGTTGTTTGGATTTAATGTAGATGGCCTCCAATATTTGAAGTGTGACATCGTAGAACCTCATTACAAATTTACGAACTGCGCCTACTATTTCTGGTAACTGCCACCGCTGCTTAGCAAAGCTCTACGTCAACACAAGATAAAATACTAAAAAATACTATGAAATACATCATTCCTTTTAAGAAACTGGGTGTTCTAATGATTATGGCTCGTAATGTATGCATATATATATATATATATATATATATATATATATATATTGTTGTAAATACGTTTAGATATTATTACGAATAACTAAATGAATATACCAAAACCAAGATGTACAACCATGTGATACCAACAGCTTAGTAACATTGTAGACTGCAACACAACCAAATGAGGTTAAAACCGCCCCCCCCCCCCCCGGTAAACTAAATGCATGCAAATTTCTGCATGATTTGTTTAAAAGTTGTCAGTGGACTTTATAATTTTTCCCTTGATCTTGCCACAAATGATTATTAATTTTTTGGAAATCGCGCATAATAGTTCAAGGATTTAAAAGCTTCTATTGACCTAGTTGATGGCGCTATATATCTTGCAGTTCGCCCCAATCTATTTAATTGGATTGCCAACGGCATTAAGATAAATCTCGAGATGGCCGATAAGCCCACTTAAAATCATGTATTTCAAATTTTCTTCGATAATTGGGACTTCGATCTGTAAGCTCATTAAATCTTTTAATAATTAAAGCGACAGATCCCTTTCCTGTTTTGATACGGTACGCAGTCGTTTTATTTTTGGGCTGAAGAGATGATTGTATGCCGTATTAAATTTTAATTAAACTATCATCATTAATAATCCCGGGTGTCGTCCTCTAGTCGCTTTGCAACTGGGCAACTGGCAGTTCCCTTTGTTTGCATATCTGAACACCCTCTATCTCCGATCCACTTTGCAGTCTATTCAGTGATGTTGTCAACCTATTCCCCCACTCACAGAATGCATTCTGTTTTTTCTTTGTGTCTAGAATAGTACGTTACATTTGTCACCCAATCTAAGGCCTAAGAGCCACACAAAATAGAGCGGACACCTCAACGTGGTGCAATGGTTAACAAGCTTCTCTCGTTAGAATCATTACAATTAAGCAAGTTCGATCCTTACTGGGTGTCCCATACTTTAGGACTTGTGCCACATCTAAACTGCGCTTCTGGTCACGCGCCTCTGCTATTCGTTTCAGTGTTCTCGACAGGCTCCAAAATAAAATCTGTAATGTGATTGGTTCCAACCTGGCAGTTCGACACCAGCCACTTTCTCACTGGCGCGATGTGGCTTCCCTCTGTCTCTTCTATAAATATTTTCATGGCTTCTGCTCTGAAGAACTTCGGTCACTGTTGCCCCCGCCATAAGAATTTATTCGTGCAACCAGACCGGCAACAAGATCTCACCTTTTTACAGTTAGATCAACTGAATGCAGCCGACAATTCTATTCCATCAGCTTCTTTTCTCGCACTTCCCACCTGTGGAATTCCCTTCTGTATACTTGCTTTCCTGACGGCTACAACCTTCAGGAATTTAAATGCATTGTCAACACCCATCTCTTATCCACTTGACTCCAGTCCTTTCTACATCACCCCGTGTATCTTGTTCTTTTCCTTTCTCTCTGCCTTCGCAATTGTCTTCACTCCTGTGTTTACATCCTTCTCTTGCCCTTTCTCTTTCACCCTCGCTGTATCTCGTTCGTCTTTCTCTTCACTCTCCTCCTGTCTAAAACTTTAACTCTCTTATGTAGCCTCCTGCACATCAGTGGTGGTACCGCCTTGCTTGGGGTGAAATGATTTTTTAAAAAATCACCTGAAGGTATAATTTACTGCATGATGTTGTATTAGCGTAAGAAAAGACAAAAATTAAATTTCATGAGGTTATAGCGATTTCCTAAGTGCAGCTTAGATGTGGCACAAGGCCATCGATAATGGGACATCCAGTGAGGATCGAAATCACTATTCAATTATAATGGTTCTAGCGAGACAAGATTGTTAACCATTACACTATCTCGAGGTGCCCAAATGTCATGAGGCTATATAGGAAAAGTATCGGTCAATTTTAAGAAGTCAAAATTATAGTGATGTTTCACCAACCATTACATTTCCAGATAATTTCATTTTAACGTGGGGATAACCCCAGGGCTTTGTTCATAGACGTCGGTTGTTTCTGATCTTCATCAATGACCTCCCTGATGTCATTAGTTCTAAACTAAATATTTATGCAGATAGCCTAGTCTATTAACATCCAATAAAGTATACGTAGAAATTTCTCTCAAAAATTACCTAAAATCAATTGTTAACTGGGGTAATTAATGGCTTGTAAATTTTAAAACCTCCAAAATTGCTTTAATTTAATCATTACAGAGAATATTTTTGCCTTCCGTCAACTATTAGTTGTTGTTTAACTCAAAGAGGGTGAAAATCTAACCTTTGGCTCACATTTTCCCACTGACCTAAAGTGGAGCAAATATATTGAAAAAAAAATTGCTACGACTGTTGCCAGAAATTTTCTTTTTCATGTCAGAATACATTTAGCTTATTTTATAAATCTACCATTGAATACTGTCGCCATAGCTGGTCGGGTGCTCATGCTATTCATCTTGGGATTCTCAACAAGATCTATAGAAGGATCTGTAATTTAATCGATCCCAATTTAGCAGTTTGAGTCGAGTTACTTTCTCACCGACGGGATATGGCTTCTCTCTGGTCATTTTTACAAATATTTTCAAGATTTCTGCTCGGGCGTGCCTTTTTTCGTGGTGTCCTCATCACATGAATTTAAGCATGCAACAAGATTGGCAGGTAGGTCCTACCTTTTTACTGTGGAAATAGTTAAATATAACCACCATCTCTATTCGCATTCCCCGCCTCAAGCCCACCAAGTATGACTCGCACTGATTTCCCGTTTCTCTGTTTCCCTTTATCCGTCCTGTGAGTGTGAGATTCTCCAAGCACTCCTTCCTCATTACGTGTCTCTGAAACCTCAACTGTCTCATCCTGATGCTAAGTATATGTTTCTCCTGTCACGCTCTTTAATTTTTTAGTGTCTTAGAGGAATTATTGCTTTGTTTGGATAAAAATGTTTAAAAAATAAAATGAAAGAACGACAAATCATTAACTAGCAACCAGATATGTCTATGAAAATTAACGGCTTTCCAATATGAATTTCTCATAAACCTTAATTTTCAATTAAATGATTGAATAAGCTATATAGAACGAGAACTTTAGAGTCGTGGACCTTGCAAGTTCCACGACCCTAAAGTGTTCGTAAAAATTCACCTATTACTCGTTAAATATTTGTGTTGAACAACTTTAACCAAATATCAAAACATCATAAATATGAATGCACTTCCTTATTTAAAGAAGTAAGACAGTACAAAGAAAAAGATCTGAAAGTGAAAAGATTTTCAATTGCAGTGAGAAATCGTTCCAGGGGTTCCTTAAAGTTGTCTCCTGGCCGCATTTTCGGAATGAAAATTTGCTAGTGCATCACCAAATTTTATATGATAAGAAAAATATTAAAAATCAAAATAAAAGAAAAAAAAAAGTAGAGAGAACTTTGAGGGGAGATAACAGCGCATTTGAAGTAAGAACATTATCATTGATAACTCTCGCCTCTAATTTGCGGACACTGATTACTATAGAAATCAGTGTCCGCAAATAGCCATCTCCTATCTCACTAACCTGCATCCTCTCTCTCATACTCCTTTCTCCGTTCACTCTACTCTCATCAGTATTCTCATCCTTCTCTTATCCACTTCCTGATACCCCTTATAACCTGTTAGTCTTTCTCATAACTTTCCTCCTATGTAACCCCTGCACAACAGTGGCAGTAAAATGCCTTTCTTGGGGCGAAATAATTATAAAAAAATGCATGCATGAGTCCCAGTATATATAGTTATAAATATTGATAAATTCTGACCGTTTTTATCATTGCGATATTTTTGCATTATATTAAGATGTGAAAGTGAAAAGATTTTTAATTGCAGTGAGAAATCGTTCCAGGGGTTCCTTAAAGTTGTCTCCTGGCCGCATTTTCAGAATGAAAATTTGCTAGAGGATGCAGGTTTGTGAGATAGGAGATGGCTATTGACTTTACATTTAAGTTCTTGGAGATTGTAGCTGTCAGGGAAGCAAGTAAACGGAAGGGAATTCCACAGGCGGGAAGTGCGAGAAAAGAAGCTGGTGGAGTAGAATTTGCGTTTACATTTTAAAAAGGGTGGGACCTAGTTGCTAATCTTGTGGCTCGAGTAAATTTATATATTACAGTTAATCCATAATAATATTTAGAATTTTGAAATCATAATTGTTTTTGGCATATGAAGTTTTGAAACTGTTTCTAAATCTTTGATTGTCTTTCAATTATTAAGCTTCTCCCGGCGCTCCGCACCTATGAGACGAGCCGCACGTATGGGGCACGTCGCACCGTTTAGGAACTACAGCGGACCCTTAACATTAACGCCGCATACTCTATCGTCTTTTCCTTCCTTCCTTCCTTCCTTCCTTCCTTCCTTCCTTTTTTCTTACCTTTTTCTCTCAATAAAACCGAGCAACCATTTTGCTTCCGTCTATTGCCGTAATCAAACAGGAGTGACAATTATTTTATCTCAGCTAATGGTAGGGCGAAGAGTGAATGCTAACTAATTAACTAGGGAACAAAAAGAATTATAATATGATTAAAAATATTTGTCTATATTTCTGAGGCGAGGTAGGATTTACACTATTTACATTATTCAGACTATTGTCCACGCTTCTATTGCCGTTTCGGCTGTTGTACGCTCCGGCCTTCTTCAGGTGGTAGGAATTTCAAACCGAACCCTTTATTACAATCAGCTGTTGGCTGGTGTATAATTCTCATTCCTTTGTGCGAAGCCTCTTTGGTAGTCATGAGTAATCTCCCTCTAAACCGACTCTAAGTTACTTGTTCACCACTGCTGTAGCTTGGTATTGAACTCACAGTTCTTTGGGAACAAGTCACAGAAACTAACTAACGTCTATATCCAGTGACTTGACTCAAAGAGTTGTGAGTTCAATACCAGGCTACAGTAGTGGTGAACAACTAACTTAGAGTCGGTTTAGAGGGAGATAACTCATGATTACCAAAGGGTTAAGATGAAAAACAAGTTTTAATTAATTTTTGGCAATAAAAAGTCTGTTATGGCCCATGATTCAAAAAGATATTTCTTTCCAATTGTCAATGAAGCGAGAAGCCAGCCCCCCACCCACTTGGTAATTTTTTCTTTATCTAAGTCTAGTTGAGAGAGAATTTTAAAAGTTGCCAAAAAATGTTTACTCGTGCAACCAGACTGGCAACTGGGTTCCACCCATTCACAGTCAGGTTAACCAAATGCAGACGACAATTCTACTCCTGCAGCTTCTTCTCTCGCACTTCCCGCCTATGGAACTCGCTCCCGTATTCTTGCTTTCCTGACGGCTACAACCTCCAGAAATTTAAATGCAAAGTCAATACTCATCTCCTAACCACTGGACTCTAGCTATCTCCCCACCCCCGTATAACTTTCCCTTTCTCTCCACCCATGTATCTGTCATCGCACCTGCTTTCTCAGCTTTCTATTGTTCCTTTCTAACTAGTTTGTACTCCTCACTCTTTTCTAATTAATCTTTTTACATTTATGTAGCCCCCTGCACATCAGTGGCGTTTCCGCCTTGCTCGGGGTGGCATCAATCTATTCTCTTCACACCGACCACAACCAATCACAGTGATTGTTCATTTCCATTCTTGCTCCGATACCTCCCTCTACTTTCGGTGTCATTTTCTTTACACCCCCCCCCCATATTCTCCCCCCCCCCCACACACTCTCTCTCTCTTTCTTTATTTCTTTAAGTACTTTACTTGAGTTTCGAATTCATCCTTATTTTTTGCCTCCGGTAAAGACGCCATTCAATATAAATCTCGTCTCGACCATATGTCGACTGATGGTGCGACGTAGACAAATTATTATTAATTGCGAGGAAAGAAGCTGACGGATTAGAATTTGTAGAGATAGACTAAACTATCGCCCGGTCTACACTCCACCCACACCTATTGAACAGGTGAAGAGGCTCATCCCTTGTTTCCTGTTTAAGATGCGGTTTCGGTTTTTCTCTTTTTCTAATCTTCTCACTTTTTTTCAATTGGAGTAGATAGACTAAACTATCGCCCGGTTCACACTCCACCCACACCCATTGAACAGGTGAAGAGGCTCATCCCTTGTTTCGTTTGGTGATGCGGTTTCCGGTTTTTCTCTTTTTCTAATCTTCTCACTTTTTTTTTCAATTGGAGTAGATAGGACTAAACTATCGCTCAAGTCCATACCCACTCCACACCCATTGAACAGGTGAAGAGGCTCATCCCTTGTTTCCTGTTTAAGATGCGGTTTCCGGTTTTTCTCTTTTTCTAATCTTCTCACTTTTTTTTTTCAATTGGAGTAGATAGAATAAACTATCGCCCGGTTCACACTCCACCCACACCTATTGAACAGGTGAAGAGGCTCATCCCTTGTTTCCCGTTTAAGATGCGGTTTCCGGTTTTTCTTTTTTCTAATCTTCTCACTTTTTTTTTCAATTGGAGCAGATAGACTAAATTATCGCCCGGTTCACACTCCACCCACACCTATTGAACAGGTGAAGAGACTTCATCCTTTGTTTCCTGTTTAAGATGCGCTCGGTTTTTCTTTTTCAATTCTCACTTTGTTTTTTCAACTGGAGCAGATAGACTAAACTATCGCCCGGTTCACACTCCACCCACACCTATTGAACAGGTGAAGAGGCTCATCCCTTGTTTCCGTTTAGGATGCGGTTTCCGGTTTTCTTTCTAATCTTCTCACTTTGTTTTTTTCAATTGGAGCAGATAGACTAAACTATCACCTGGTTCACACTCCACCCACACCTATTGAACAGGTGAAGAGGCTCATCCCCTTGTTTCCTGTTTAAGATGCGGTTTCCGGTTTTTCTCTTTTTTCTAATCTTCTCACTTTGTTTTTTCAATTGAGTAGATAGACTAAACTATCGCCCGGTTCACACTCCACCCACACCCATTGAACAGGTGAAGAGTGCCCATCCCTTGTTTCCTGCTCAGATGCGGTTTCCGGTTTTCTCTTTTCTAATCTTCTCACTTTGTTTTTTCAATTCGGAGTAGATAGACTAAACTATCGCCCGGTTCACACTCCACCCACATCTATTGAACAGGTGAAGAGGCTCATCCCTTTGTTTCCGTTTAGGATGCGGCTTCAGTTTTTCTTTTCTAATCTTCTCACTTTTTTTTTCTAATTGGAGTAGATAGACTAAACTATCGCCCGGTTCACACTCCACCCACACCTATTGAATAGGTGAAGAGGCTCATCCCTTGTTTCCTGTTTAGGATGCGGTTTCCGGTTTTCTCTTTCTAATCTTCTCTCACTTGTTTTTTTCAATTGGAGTAGATAGACTAAACTATCGCCCGGTTCACACTCCACCCACATCTATTGGAACAGGTGAAGAGGCTCATCCCTTTGTTTCCTGTTTAGGATGTGTTTCAGTTTTTCTTTTTTTCAATCTTCTCACTTTTTTTTTTCAATTGGAGTAGAGTAGACTAAACTATCGCCTGTCTACACTCCACCCACACCCATTGAACAGGTGAAGAGGCTCATCCCTTGTTTCCTGTTTAGGAAGCGGTTTCCGGTTTTCCTTTTCTAATCTTCTCACTTTTGTTTTTTCAATTGGAGTAGATAGACTAAACTATCGCTCAATTCACACTCCACCTACATCTATTGAACAGGGTGAAGAGGCTCATCCCTTTGTTTCCCGTTTAGGATGCGGTTTCCAGTTTTTCTCTTTTTTTCTAATCTTCACTTTTTTTTTTCAATTGGAGTAGATAGACTAAACTATCGCCCGGTTCACACTCCACCCACACCTATTGAACAGGTGAAGAGGCTCATCCCTTGTTTCCTGTCGAAGCGGTTTCCGGTTTTCTCTTTTCTAATCTTCTCACTTTGTTTTTCTTTCTTTCAATTGTAGCAGATAGACTAAACTATCGCCCGGTTCACACTCCACCCACACCTATTGAACAGGTGAAGAGGGCTCATCCCTTGTTTCCTGTTTAGGAAGTTGCTCTTGGTTTTCTTTCTAATCTTCTCACTTTGCTTTTCTTTCAATTGTAGTAGATAGACTAAATCCACGTTCGGTTCACACTCCACCCACATCTATTGAACAGGTGAAGAGGCTCATCCCCTGTTTCCTGTTTAGGAAGCGGCTCTTGCCTTCTTCTAATCTTCTCACTTTGTTTTTCTCTTTCTTTCAATTGTAGTAGATACTAAACTATCGTCTGGTTCACACTCCACCCACGTCTATTGAACAGGTGAAGAGGCTCATCCCTTGTTTCCTGTTTAAGATGCGGTTTCCGGTTTTTCTCTTTTTTCTAATCTTCTCACTTTTTTTTTTCAATTGGAGTAGATAGACTAAACTATCGCCCGGTTCACACTCCACCCACACCTATTGAACAGGTGAAGAGGCTCATCCCTTGTTTCCTGTTTAGGAAGCGGTTTCCGGTTTTCTCTTTTCTAATCTTCTCACTTTGTTTTTTCAATTGGAGTAGATAGACTAAACTATCGCCCGGTTCACACTCCACCCACATCTATTGAACAGGTGAAGAGGCTCATCCCTTGTTTCCTGTTTAGGATGCGGTTTCCAGTTTTTCTCTTTTTTCTAATCTTCTCACTTTTTTTTTTCAATTGGAGTAGATAGACTAAACTATCGCCCGGTTCACACTCCACCCACACCTATTGAACAGGTGAAGAGGCTCATCCCTTGTTTCCTGTTTAGGAAGCGGTTTCCGGTTTTCTCTTTTCTAATCTTCTCACTTTGTTTTTCTTTCTTTCAATTGTAGTAGATAGACTAAACTATCGCCCGGTTCACACTCCACCCACACCTATTGAACAGGTGAAGAGGCTCATCCCTTGTTTCCTGTTTAGGAAGCGGTTTCCGGTTTTCTCTTTTCTAATCTTCTCACTTTGTTTTTCTTTCTTTCAATTGTAGTAGATAGACTAAACTATCGCCCGGTTCACACTCCACCCACATCTATTGAACAGGTGAAGAGGCTCATCCCTTGTTTCCTGTTTAGGAAGCGGTTTCCGGTTTTCTCTTTTCTAATCTTCTCACTTTGTTTTTCTTTCTTTCAATTGTAGTAGATAGACTAAACTATCGCCCGGTTCACACTCCACCCACGTCTATTGAACAGGTGAAGAGGCTCATCCCTTGTTTCCTGTTTAGGAAGCGGTTTCCGGTTTTCTCTTTTCTAATCTTCTCACTTTGTTTTTCTTTCTTTCAATTGTAGTAGATAGACTAAACTATCGCCCGGTTCACACTCCACCCACACCTATTGAACAGGTGAAGAGGCTCATCCCTTGTTTCCTGTTTAGGAAGCGGTTTCCGGTTTTCTCTTTTCTAATCTTCTCACTTTGTTTTTCTTTCTTTCAATTGTAGTAGATAGACTAAACTATCGCCCGGTTCACACTCCACCCACACCTATTGAACAGGTGAAGAGGCTCATCCCTTGTTTCCTGTTTAGGAAGGGTTTCCGGTTTTCTCTTTTCTAATCTTCTCACTTTGTTTTTCTTTCTTTCAATTGTAGTAGATAGACTAAACTATCGCCCGGTTCACACTCCACCCACATCTATTGAACAGGTGAAGAGGCTCATCCCTTGTTTCCTGTTTAGGAAGCGGTTTCCGGTTTTCTCTTTTCTAATCTTCTCACTTTGTTTTTCTTTCTTTCAATTGTAGTAGATAGACTAAACTATCGCCCGGTTCACACTCCACCCACGTCTATTGAACAGGTGAAGAGGCTCATCCCTTGTTTCCTGTTTAGGAAGCGGTTTCCGGTTTTCTCTTTTCTAATCTTCTCACTTTGTTTTTCTTTCTTTCAATTGTAGTAGATAGACTAAACTATCGCCCGGTTCACACTCCACCCACACCTATTGAACAGGTGAAGAGGCTCATCCCTTGTTTCCTGTTTAGGAAGCGGTTTCCGGTTTTCTCTTTTCTAATCTTCTCACTTTGTTTTTCTTTCTTTCAATTGTAGTAGATAGACTAAACTATCGCCCGGTTCACACTCCACCCACATCTATTGAACAGGTGAAGAGGCTCATCCCTTGTTTCCTGTTTAGGAAGCGGTTTCCGGTTTTCTCTTTTCTAATCTTCTCACTTTGTTTTTCTTTCTTTCAATTGTAGTAGATAGACTAAACTATCGCCCGGTTCACACTCCACCCACGTCTATTGAACAGGTGAAGAGGCTCATCCCTTGTTTCCTGTTTAGGAAGCGGTTTCCGGTTTTCTCTTTTCTAATCTTCTCACTTTGTTTTTCTTTCTTTCAATTGTAGTAGATAGACTAAACTATCGCCCGGTTCACCTCCACCCACCCACCTATTGAACAGGTGAAGAGGCTCATCCCTTGTTTCCTGTTTAGGAAGCGGTTTCCAGGTTTTCTCTTTTCTAATCTTCTCACTTTGTTTTTCTTTCTTTCAATTGTAGTAGATAGACTAAACTATCGCCCGGTTCACTCCACCCACACCTATTGAACAGGTGAAGAGGCTCATCCCTTGTTTCCTGTTTAGGAAGCGGTTTCCGGTTTTCTCTTTTCTAATCTTCTCACTTTGTTTTTCTTTCTTTCAATTGTAGTAGATAGACTAAACTATCGCCCGGTTCACACTCCACCCACATCTATTGAACAGGTGAAGAGGCTCATCCCTTGTTTCCTGTTTAAGTTGCGGTTTCCGGTTTTTCTCTTTTTTCTAATCTTCTCACTTTTTTTTTTCAATTGGAGTAGATAGACTAAACTATCGCCCGGTTCACACTCCACCCACATCTATTGAACAGGTGAAGAGGCTCATCCCTTGTTTCCTGTTTAAGATGCGGTTTCCAGGTTTTTCTCTTTTTTCTAATCTTCTCACTTTTTTTTTTCAATTGGAGTAGATAGACTAAACTATCGCCCGGTTCACACTCCACCCACATCTATTGAACAGGTGAAGAGGCTCATCCCTTGTTTCCTGTTTAAGATGCGGTTTCAGGTTTTTCTCTTTTTTCTAATCTTCTCACTTTTTTTTTTCAATTGGAGTAGATAGACTAAACTATCGCCCGGTTCACACTCCACCCACACCTATTGAACAGGTGAAGAGGCTCATCCCTTGTTTCCTGTTTAGGAAGCGGTTTCCGGTTTTCTCTTTTCTAATCTTCTCACTTTGTTTTTCTTTCTTTCAATTGTAGTAGATAGACTAAACTATCGCCCGGTTCACACTCCACCCACATCTATTGAACAGGTGAAGAGGCTCATCCCTTGTTTCCTGTTTAAGATGCGGTTTCCAGGTTTTTCTCTTTTTTCTAATCTTCTCACTTTTTTTTTTCAATTGGAGTAGATAGACTAAACTATCGCCCGGTTCACACTCCACCCACATCTATTGAACAGGTGAAGAGGCTCATCCCTTGTTTCCTGTTTAAGATGCGGTTTCCAGGTTTTTCTCTTTTTTCTAATCTTCTCACTTTTTTTTTTCAATTGGAGTAGATAGACTAAACTATCGCCCGGTTCACACTCCACCCACACCTATTGAACAGGTGAAGAGGCTCATCCCTTGTTTCCTGTTTAGGAAGCGGTTTCCAGGTTTTCTCTTTTCTAATCTTCTCACTTTGTTTTTCTTTCTTTCAATTGTAGTAGATAGACTAAACTATCGCCCGGTTCACACTCCACCCACACCTATTGAACAGGTGAAGAGGCTCATCCCTTGTTTCCTGTTTAAGATGCGGTTTCCGGTTTTTCTCTTTTTTCTAATCTTCTCACTTTTTTTTTTCAATTGGAGTAGATAGACTAAACTATCGCCCGGTTCACACTCCACCCACACCTATTGAACAGGTGAAGAGGCTCATCCCTTGTTTCCTGTTTAGGAAGCGGTTTCCGGTTTTCTCTTTTCTAATCTTCTCACTTTGTTTTTCTTTCTTTCAATTGTAGTAGATAGACTAAACTATCGCCCGGTTCACACTCCACCCACACCTATTGAACAGGTGAAGAGGCTCATCCCTTGTTTCCTGTTTAAGATGCGGTTTCCAGGTTTTTCTCTTTTTTCTAATCTTCTCACTTTTTTTTTTCAATTGGAGTAGATAGACTAAACTATCGCCCAGGTTCACACTCCACCCACACCTATTGAACAGGTGAAGAGGCTCATCCCTTGTTTCCTGTTTAGGAAGCGGTTTCCGGTTTTCTCTTTTCTAATCTTCTCACTTTGTTTTTCTTTCTTTCAATTGTAGTAGATAGACTAAACTATCGCCCGGTTCACACTCCACCCACACCTATTGAACAGGTGAAGAGGCTCATCCCTTGTTTGCTGTTTAGGATGCGGTTTCCGGTTTTTCTCTTTTCTAATCTTCTCACTTTGTTTTTTTTTTCTTTCAATTGGAGTAGATAGACTAAACTATCGCCCGGTTCACACTCCACCCACACCTATTGAACAGGTGAAGAGGCTCATCCCTTGTTTGCTGTTTAGGATGCGGTTTCCGGTTTTTCTCTTTTCTAATCTTCTCACTTTGTTTTTTTTTTCTTTCAATTGGAGTAGATAGACTAAACTATCTCCCGATTCACACTCCACCCACATCTATTGAACAGGTGAAGAGGCTCATCCCTTGTTTCCTGTTTAGGATGCGGTTTCCGGTTTTCTCTTTTTTAATCTTCTCACTCTTATGTAGCCCCCTTCACATCAGTGGCGTTACCGTCTTTCTTGGGGTGATATGATTAAAAAAACATAGGGGGTATCAGTGAGCTAAGTTCATCGGAGCAGAACCGTGAAAGTATTTGTAGAAGAGACACAGGGAAGCCACATTGCGCCGGTGAGAAAGTGACTGTATCTGAGCTGCCAAGTCGGGATCGATCACATTACAGATTCTCTGTTAGATTTTGTCAAAGACTCTAACGTGGATAGCAAAGGCACCCGACTAGATATGGCAGCAGTATTCAATGCACGGGCGGATGGTAGATTTATGCTTTTAGGGAAAGGTAGGGGAGTAGTTTTCCTGCATTTGAATGGCGACTAGTATTTATTTCTTCAGAATGTGGGAAATCCTGACTCTCCACAGCTTCCTTTTCTATATTATCTGTGAATTATCATTAAATTTTGAGAAAGATATTGTAACGGCTTCCTGCTGCCTTACCAAAATTTTAGTATTAAGAGCAGTAATTCTTCATTCGATCATGACTCTTCACAGCTTCCTTTCCTTTATTATCTGTGAATTGCTATTATTTCTTGGAAAAGATTTTGTAACAGTTTCCTGCTGCTTTCTCGAAGTTTTATATTCAGAGCAGTAATTCTTCCCTCGATCATGATTCTCCACGGTTTCCTTTTATTTATTGTCTGTGAATTAAAATGACTTCTTGGAAAAGATTGGAAAGAAGTTTCTTATTGCCTTGTCCACAGTTTGGAATGCACAGCAGTATTTCACTCTTCGGGACATCAGCGATTATAGCTCTCCACAGTCTTCCTTGTTTCTTATTATCTACATTATGGGAAACATTGTGAAGTGCTTTTCCATTGCCTTCTCAACAGTTCTAAATTCAGAGCATTTTTTTTTAGAATCATGGCTCTCTACATTTTTCTTTTATTTCTATGACTTCTTGTGTAAGAGAGTGGTGTGGTTTCTCGTTGCTTTCTTCGTGTTTTGAAATCAGAGAAATTTTCTCCCTTCTGAACGTAAACGATTATGGCATTCCTCAGATTCCCTTTTTTATTATTTTGGAATGGCTATAACTTTTTGAGATTGATAGTGGAGTGATTTCTTCTTAATTTAAAGCAGTCTTTCTTGATTCAGTCATGGCTCCCCACACATTCCTTTTCGTTATTATATGTGGGCTACCAAAAATCTTTGGAAAATATACTGGAGCAGTTTCTCGTTGTCTTGTTTTTTTAATCATTTCACTCCAAGCAAGGCAGTTTTACTGCCACTGGTGCGCAGGGGGTTATGATGAAAAAGAGGGGTAGGTTATAGGGGGGTGTCAGGAATAGGTTAATGGAAGGATTAGAATACTGGTGTGATGGGAGTGGACGGTATGGAGAAAAGAGCTTGAGAGAAAGGATGCGAGTCAGTGAGATAGGAGATGACTAATTGACCTTACATTTAAGTTCTTGCGCACCAGTGGCAGTAGACAGTCTCGCTTAAGGTGATATGATTAAAAAAATGCCTCACGATTGCATTTTATGATTAGAAAATGTTTTTTCTTTTCGTATCACAATATTAGTGTGAAAAGCAATTATCTCCCTTTCGTTGAGATAAGGTCATGAGTGCCCCATAACGGTCAGTGAGTGACGTCCGGGGATAGAGTGGCGAATTGCAGTTGTGATGAAAAGTCCGAAGAAGAACGCCCCTAGCCCACAGCATTAGGCCGTACCAGAAAAAAAAAATCCACATGGTTTTATAAAGAAACCGCTTTAACTCCAGTTTTCCCTCGGAGAAATAATACAAGACTCCCTTTTTTACACACTGCTTGTTGTTGCATACATGCTATATTTTCTCTGTGTGGGGAAAAATGTAACTTTGTGTATACCTTAGAGGTATAAAACTCTTTCTGAGAACAAATCATATTTGTAATTCCCTTTTCTTTTCAGTGATTCTGTTCCGTCCGTGAAATAAGGTGTTAAATATTATATCATGGATATAATAATGCTCCTAATCGGGGTAAATATGAACGTGGAAATTAATTTCTTGCGTATCTCGCCCTTAGCGATAATAAATTTGTTTGTAAGTGATTTTTGAAAGCTTACAATGCAAGTATTAATAATTTGAACATGCACGTCATTTTTTATCCATAATAAAACTAGTCTATATACAAAATGTACAAGTTTGTACTAAATGTTCCACTCATACACATCAAGTCACTGGAATATGAAAAAAACAAACAAACAAACAAAAAAACAACAAAACAAACAAACAAACAAAAAAGCAAAAACAAAACAGCAACGCCCGGAATGATGTTCTCCTAGCATGCTCATGTTTCTCTGCGCATGTCCAGGCGCAGACGTATCACATCGCACAAATGTTTCTACGCTGAAGTGCAGACACCATTGTAGTATTTTCTCCCTCAAATTTTGCACATGTATTCAAAGGCACATACACGTGGATACACGGTAAATCCCCCCAAAGACCCACCCACACACATCAAGATTCTGTCAAAATTACTCAGATTTCAGTCGGTTGACTTTCAATTTTGGTGGTGTCGGTGGGAAAAAGGGAGCTTTCACAGATTATCTTCCAATAACATTTAATCTTAGCGCTAGAAGCTTTTTTTTTCTTCCTATTTAATTTAAATTTATTTTCTCTCCTTTCGATGTTTGGTCGGTTTTCTGCTATTTTGTTTATTTATTTCTTTTCACTTTTGTTCCTTTCTGTTTACGATTATCGAGTTTGTTATTTGCATTTTTGTTATCATTGATATGATTTAAGCTTCAGTGTTTTACAAGTCCGCACGTTTTATTTTAATTTGGGAACATTTGACGGAACGGCGAGATAGTGAGTGCACGACAGAGATAGAAAAGAATGAAGAAATGAGAATGATAAACAAATGGAACGAAAAAAAAAAACCGGGAAAAATGCGAAGAAGGAGAATGAACGAAAAAAAAAAATAAAAGAAAGAACGAAAAATGTAGATGAATATTGTAAATTATGATAAAAAAATAACTACTTGACAAGTTTGAGCAGATGAAAAAATATATGTAAAAGATGAAAAATGGTTGGAACATTAGTTTTTCTTACGAAAGTTCACTCAGTAAAAGGCTTAAGAGATACTCAATGTAGAGCGTTATTGAATGAGGCTGTTAAAGCGTACGCACACATACACACGCGCATATATGCACACACACCGTGTGTGTGTGTGTGTGTGTGTGTGTGTGAGAGAGAGAGAGAGAGCAGGGGAGAGCAATATTATATTATATTATATTAAGAGGATATTTTGGATAGATAATTGTGAGAGGATGTGCATTGTGGTGCATTGGATATCGACTCGGAACGAGAAATCGGGGAGCCGAGTTCGAATCCCAGTTGAATTCCTTGCATTCACTTACACGCAAATACCCTTGGGAAAGGTATTAATCCGTCTATTCCCTCCAGTTATGGGTTAAATAACAGGACAGATTGGGTTCTATAGCCTTGGCTGGCAACCAGTCCACCGCAGAAAGTAATGGCACCTACTGTGGGATAATCTTCTGCCCAGTCAGTCATGTCTCTTTCGAGACATGATCGCCCAAGCGTGTATCACGTCTGGCATTTAACTGACTGAATTGTTAACCGTAGACCTGAAGAGGTTAATTTTGCACCGGTTAGGGAAGCATCGTCACAGGATTTTTGAAGATCAAAGTTAACTGAGAAGCAAGAAGCCTGATAAGAGTTTCACGAGCGAGAAGTACAAGAGGAGAAAATGTTAGCATGGAACATATGGTTACATTTAGCCATTCCCCGGTAAAATGATGTGACCTTGCCGCCAATAAAGTCAGTCAGTTAAGTGCCATACGTGAAACACACTTGGGCAATCATGTCTCGTAAAAGAGACATGACAGACTGGGCAGAAGATTATCCCGCAGTAGGTTGCCATTGTTTTCTGTGGTAGACTGGTTGTCAGCCAAGGCTATAGAACCCAATCTGTCCTGTTATTTAACGCGTAACTGGAAGGAAGAGACGGATTAATACCTTTTCCAAGGGTATTTGCGAGTAAGTGAATGCAATGAAAAAATTCGTAAAGTATAAAAAAAAAAAGAAGGAAAGTTAATCAAAACAATTATCATGAAAGTATTTATTAGACACAGGAAAGATACGCTACGTTGGCTGGAAAGACAACGAAGCCAATATAACAGATCACAACGAATAAAATTGCAGATTCTTTGGAATTTATCAAGAATCCCTAAACATATAGCAGCAGCATCAGACCGGATGTGGTATATATATATATATATATATCAAATGCACAGGAAAGCTTCTCTATGGCGGTGGAAAATGACTGAAGTCAAGATACCAGACCAAGATCAATAACAACTTACACTACCGATCATAATTATTAGGCAACCCCAGTTAAAAAAAAAAAAAATGAGTTATTCATAATATTGTTAATATTTATTGCTAAGTGGATAATTCTAAATGAAAATGGAATGTTTCTTTTGTTATTATTTGCAAAATTTTACAAGGCAAATAGCAACAATTTACCCATCGCACCGTGTAGATTTGCTCTCTCTCTCTCTCTCTATATATATATATATACTACCGACCATAATTATTAGGCCACCCCAGTTTAAAAATAGAAAATGATGTATTTCATACTATTTTTAATATTTATTGCCAAGTGGATAATTCTAAATGTAAATAGAATGGTTCTTTTGTTATTATTACTTTGCAAATTTTTTTCAAGGCAGCCAGGAAGCCTTTGCTTCAGCCAGACAATAAGAAGAAGAGACTAGCATGGGGAAGAGAGCACGAAAAATGGACACCAGAACAGTTCATTTGATGCACATATTATTAAAAAGAACCATTCTATTTTCATTTAGAATTATTCACATGGCAATAAATACTAAAAAATAGTATAAAAACATCATTTCTTTTAAAAAACTGGGGTGCCCTAATAATTATGGCCGGTATAGGATATGCGTTGTGGTGCGATGGATATCGACTCGGAACGACAAATCGAGGAGCCGAGTTCGAATTCCACTTGAATTCCTTGCATTGACTTACTAGCAAATAGCCTTGGAAAAGGTATTAATCCGTCTGTTCCCTCCAGTTATGGGTTAAATAACAAGACAGTGTGGATTCTATAGCCTTGGCTGGCAACCAGTCTACCGCAGAAAGCAATGACAACCTACTGCAGGATAATCTTCTGCCTAGTCAGTCATGTCTATTTCGAGACATGATCGCCCTGAGCGTGTATCACGTATGGCACTTAACTGACTGATTGAATATAATAGTTGGAATCATGAATAAGGCTTTTACTGGTCATAAAATGGGGGGTCGGTTCTCTATTGTTTTGAAGTAATAAATTAATCCCCCACTAATTACTATTTCTCTTCCCCCTCTAGCTATGAATCAAATAACAGGACAGATTGGGTTCTATAGCCTTGGCTGGCAACCAGTCTACCACAGAAAGCAATGGCAACTTACTGTGGGATAATCTTCTGCCCAGTCAGTCATGTCTCTATCGCGACATGATCGCCCAAAGCGCGTATCACGTATGGCACTTAACTGAGAGTAGATCCAAAGATACAACCATGAAGGACAACTGCATGAATGCAAAAAAGATCTAGAAGAGTGGCCGTTTAATACAACTTTGATGAGGTAATTCGATAAGAATGATCGAACGAGATTAAATGATCCTCCAGGAATAGCATAGTCTTTCAGTTTGTGAAGAAGACCAGCATGCCAAACCCTGTCAAATGCCTTCAAGATGTGTTCATATCAACAACCCGAGCTTTGCCATCTAAAGCTTGGCAAATTAATTCAGCAATAACTATCAATATATCAGTAACTGAACTAGAAAAGAAAACTTTATCTGAAAGAAGATCCTTTGATACGAGATGCTTAACCAAGTTGATAAGAGCATCTTCTTCTTCTTCTTCTTCTTCTTTCAGGACGTAGGCGATCATGGCCTTCCACGTCTCCCTATCCCTTGTGGCTCTTAGCACGCTTTCTCCTGAAACATCTCGTAACCCCCGTTCGGTCATCCAACTGCTCAGTCCCTTGAAATATGTTATCCGCTGCTTTCCTCTGTCTCTTTTTCCCTCAATCTGGCCTGTTAGTATCAGGTTCTCCAAGCTTGTATCTTCTTGATTTTGGCATCCCCCACCTGTATTTGGCATTTTGACTTGCTCTTTTTGCTGATGACCATGAGTTTATTTGTAGTCTTTTTTTTATCACTCTCTTCACTATCTAGTACATTGTCAAAAAGAGGTAGAAGGCTGATCGGCCGATAATTTGAAGAATCAAATGATACACATGAGTTCTTAAGGGCAGGAACTACAAAAACAGATTTCCAACAATCAGGAAAGTAATATGTAGCAGGACATTCATTTTAAAGAAATATATAAACTTATTTATAAATGGAACTTTGTCTGTGTGTGTGTGCGTGTGTGTTGTGTCCGTTACCTATAGACTCCAAAACGGCTGAACCGATTTTCTTGAAAATTTACACAGTTTTACCATAAGCATCTGCGAGTGTTATTAGCTAGGTTTTGTGTCGAGGTACCCTCGTTAAATATCGAAAATCGATAATCGAAAAAATCGGGTTATAGAAGAAGTGGTCCGATTTTAAACAAATTTGATACACTCATAGACAATAACATAAAAAACGATATTCAGACGTTTCAAGGTTTCTGTTCTTACAATAGTGCAGAAAATCGATAATATATATATATAAGGTAAGATGTTTGTGTGTGTGTTTATCTGTCTGTATGTCTGTATTTTTTTCAGCACTTTTATTTTAGTTTTTGTTCGGGTTTGGCTCTAAGTAGGTATAATTGTAGTTCTTAGTCTCAGCCATGATACCATTTACTCAGAGGACTTATTTAGCCTTCAAAATTCAGTTTACGACGAAGAAAACTTATTTGATATCGATACAAGGAAATGAAAATTTGACTTACATCCATTCATTTTTCTTTCAGTCTACGGTTTCGCTTTAACTGGAAACAACTATTGCTTTTTAGTCTTTCGCACACACAGACAAAGTTCCATTTATAAATCTGTTTAGATATATTGTTCTAATGCACTGTTTTGTACCTACCTTCAGTGTTTCCTGTTTTAATTTCGGCTCAAACCGATCACAACAACATTGCGGCGAAGTTTCGTCATAACAACTCCACAATAAAATGGCGACGAAGTTTCGTCATAACAACTCCACAACAAATTGGCGACGAAGTTTCGTCATAACAACTCCACAACAACTTTGCGGCGAAATTTCGTCATAACAACTCCACAACAAATTGGCTACGAAGTTTAGTCATAACAACTCCATAACAAATTGGCGACGAAGTTTCGTCATAACAACTCCACAACAACTTTGCGGCGAAGTTTCGTCATAACAACGCCACAACAAATTGGCGACGAAGCTTCGTCATAACAACTCCATAACAAATTGGCGACGAAGTTTCGTCATAACAACTCCACAACAACTTTGCGGCGAAATTTCGTCATAACAACTCCACAACAAATTGGCTACGAAGTTTAGTCATAACAACTCCATAACAAATTGGCGACGAAGTTTCGTCATAACAACTCCACAACAACTTTGCGGCGAAGTTTCGTCATAACAACGCCACAACAAATTGCCGACGAAGCTTCGTCATAACAACTCCATAACAAATTGGCGACGAAGTTTCGTCATAACAACTCCACAACAACTTTGCGGCGAAGTTTCGTCATAACAACTCCATAACAAATTGGCGACGAAGTTTCGTCATAACAACTCCATAACAAAGTGGCGACGAAGTTTCGTCATAACAACTCCACAACAACTTTGCGGCGAAGTTTCGTCATAACAACTCCACAACAAATTGGCGACGAAGTTACGTCATAACAACTCCATAACAAATTGGCGACGAAGTTTCGTCATAACAACTCCACAACAACTTTGTGGCGAAGTTTCGTCATAACAACTCCATAACAAATTGGCGACGAAGTTTCGTCATAACAACTCCACAACAACTTTGCGGCGAAGTTTCGTCATAACAACTCCACAACAAATTGGCGACGAAGTTTCGTCATAACAACTCCATAACAAATTGGCGACGAAGTATCGTCATAACAACTCCACAACAACTTTGCGGCGAAATTTCGTCATAACAACTCCACAACAAATTGGCTACGAAGTTTAGTCATAACAACTCCATAACAAATTGGCGACGAAGTTTCGTCATAACAACTCCACAACAACTTTGCGGCGAAGTTTCGTCATAACAACTCCACAACAACTTTGCGACGAAGTTTCGTCATAACAACTCCACAACAACTTTGCGGCGAAGTTTCGTCATAACAACTCCACAACAAATTGGCGACGAAGTTTCGTCATAACAACTCCATAACAAATTGGCGACGAAGTATCGTCATAACAACTCCACAACAACTTTGCGGCGAAGTTTCGTCATAACAACTCCACAACAACTTTGCGGCGAAGTTTCGTCATAACAACTCCATAACAAATTGGCGACGAAGTTTCGTCATAACAACTCCATAATAAATTGGCGACGAAGTTTCGTCATAACAACTCCACAACAACTTTGCGGCGAAGTTTCGTCATAACAACTCCATAACAAATTGGCGACGAAGTTTCGTCATAACAACTCCACAACAACTTTGCGGCGAAGTTTCGTCATAACAACTCCACAACAAATTGGCGACGAAGTTTCGTCATAACAACTCCATAACAAATTGGCGACGAAGTTTCGTCATAACAACTCCATAACAACTTTGCGGCGAAGTTTCGTCATAACAACTCCACAACAAGTTGGCGACGAAGTTTCGTCATAACAACTCCACAACAACTTTGCGGCGAAGTTTCGTCATAACAGCTCCATAACAAATTGGCGACGAAGTTTCGTCATAACAACTCCATAACAAATTGGCGACGAAGTTTCGTCATAACAACTCCACAACAACTTTGCGGCGAAGTTTCGTCATAACAACTCTACAACAAATTGGCGACGAAGTTTCGTCATAACAACTCCATAACAAATTGGCGACGAAGTTTCGTCATAACAACTCCACAACAACTTTGCGGCGAAGTTTCGTCATAACAACTCCATAATAAATTGGCGACGAAGTTTCGTCATAACAACTCCACAACAACTTTGTGGCGAAGTTTCGTCATAACAACTCCACAACAAATTGGCGACGAAGTTTCGTCATAACAACTCCATAACAAATTGGCGACGAAGTTTCGTCATAACAACTCCACAACAACTTTGCGGCGAAGTTTCGTCATAACAACTCTACAACAAATTGGCGACGAAGTTTCGTCATAACAACTCCACAACAACTTTGCGGCGAAGTTTCGTCATAACAACTCCACAACAAATTGGCGACGAAGTTTCGTCATAACAACTCCATAACAAATTGGCGACGAAGTTTCGTCATAACAACTCCACAACAACTTTGTGGCGAAGTTTCGTCATAACAACTCCACAACAAATTGGCGACGAAGTTTCGTCATAACAACTCCATAACAAATTGGCGACGAAGTTTCGTCATAACAACTCCACAACAACTTTGTGGCGAAGTTTCGTCATAACAACTCCATAACAATTTGGCTACGAAGTTTCGTCATAACAACTCCACAACAACTTTGCGGCGAAGTTTCGTCATAACAACTCCATAACAAATTGGCGACGAAGTTTCGTCATAACAACTCCATAATAAATTGGCGACGAAGTTTCGTCATAACAACTCCACAACAACTTTGCGGCGAAGTTTCGTCATAACAACTCCACAACAAATTGGCGACGAAGTTTCGTCATAACAACTCCACAACAACTTTGCGGCGAAATTTCGTCATAACAACTCCACAACAAATTGGCTATGAAGTTTAGTCATAACAACTCCATAACAAATTGGCGACGAAGTTTCGTCATAACAACTCCACAACAACTTTGCGGCGAAGTTTCGTCATAACAACTCCACAACAAATTGGCGACGAAGCTTCGTCATAACAACTCCACAACAAATTGGCGACGAAGCTTCGTCATAACAACTCCACAACAAATTGGCGACGAAGTTTCGTCATAACAACTCCACAACAAATTGGCGACGAAGTTTCGTCATAACAACACCACACAACTTTGTGGCGAAGTTTCGTCATAACAACTCCATAACAAATTGGCGACGAAGTTTCGTCATAACAACTCCACAACAACTTTGCGGCGAAGTTTCGTCATAACAACTCTACAACAAATTGGCGACGAAGTTTCGTCATAACAACTCCATAACAAATTGGCGACGAAGTTTCGTCATAACAACTCCACAACAACTTTGCGGCGAAGTTTCGTCATAACAACTCCATAATAAATTGGCGACGAAGTTTCGTCATAACAACTCCACAACAACTTTGCGGCGAAGTTTCGTCTAACAACTCCACAACAAATTGGCGGCGAAGTTTCGTCATAACAACTCCATAACAAATTGGCGACGAAGTTTCGTCATAACAACTCCACAACAACTTTGCGGCGAAGTTTCGTCATAACAACTCCATAACAAATTGGCGACGAAGTTTCGTCATAACAACTCCACAACAACTTTGCGGCGAAGTTTCGTCATAACAGCTCCATAACAAATTGGCGACGAAGTTTCGTCATAACAACTCCATAACAAATTGGCGACGAAGTTTCGTCATAACAACTCCACAACAACTTTGCGGCGAAGTTTCGTCATAACAACTCCATAATAAATTGGCGACGAAGTTTCGTCATAACAACTCCACAACAACTTTGCGGCGAAGTTTCGTCATAACAACTCCACAACAAATTGGCGACGAAGTTTCGTCATAACAACTCCATAACAAATTGGCGACGAAGTTTCGTCATAACAACTCCACAACAACTTTGCGGCGAAGTTTCGTCATAACAACTCCACAACAAATTGGCGACGAAGTTTCGTCATAACAACTCCATAACAAATTGGCGACGAAGTTTCGTCATAACAACTCCACAACAACTTTGTGGCGAAGTTTCGTCATAACAACTCCATAACAATTTGGCTACGAAGTTTCGTCATAACAACTCCACAACAACTTTGCGGCGAAGTTTCGTCATAACAACTCCATAACAAATTGGCGACGAAGTTTCGTCATAACAACTCCATAATAAATTGGCGACGAAGTTTCGTCATAACAACTCCACAACAACTTTGCGGCGAAGTTTCGTCATAACAACTCCACAACAAATTGGCGACGAAGATCTATAACAACTTCACAATAACGTTTTGATTCGGAATTAAATTTTGTAACCCTTTGTGTCTTAGTCACTTTATTGCCTTGGTGGGGGTGGGGCAAATTTATTAAAATATGGTTGATATATAAGTTTTCAATCTTGGTTTCACAAATTGTTATTTTAATTAATGACCTCATTATTCAGCCATTAATGTATATTAATTCGCTTTTAATAAACATATATGACTTCTCAGCATTACAAAATGCTAAATGAATTCTTTGTAAAATATTTCGATATATTCAGCATGGTGGAACGTTTTTCTTGTGTCAAAACTAGTCACTGAGAATTTTTCAATCGATTCACCCCAAGCAAGGCGATAATGCTACTTAGACGCCAAGAGCTACTGTGAGTCAAAGTAAATGATAGAAGTAATATCCTACATGGCATTAAATGCTGGGTATCTCATCACAGATAAAGAAGAGACTTGATTCAAGAGAAATGTGGCTCTACAGGAGAATGCTGAGGATACCATAGACTGAACTTTCTGGAGGTAATAGAAAAAAAAGCATATATTTAACACCAGGAAGAGATAATTAAAATCTCTCGTGTGCATAATGAGGAAAGAGAACTTGGAATATTTAACACTTACGGTGTTGATTCGGAATTAAATTTTGATATAAAATTAAGTCAATTAATTCCAACTGATATTTTTTTGCCATTTTACCCCGCAAATTAATTAGATAATTAGTATCCAGGTGTTAAGTTGACGGGCCGGACAAAGTCAATACTCATCTACTAACCACTGGACTCTAGCTCTCTCCCCACCCCCGTATAACCTTCCCTTTCTCTCCACCTATGTATCTGTCATCGCACCTGCTTTCTCAGCTTTCTATTGTTCCTTTCTAACTAGGTTGTACTCCTCACTCTTTTCTAATTAATCTTTTTACATTTATGTAGCCCCCTGCACATCAGTGGCGTTTCCGCCTTGCTTGGGGTGAAATGATAAAAAAAAAATCCCTTCGCAGGCTGGATGTGGCTCCGACCCTAGGTTTATGTTTCGACATGATTAGTAAATATATAAAAGTTGTCTCTTCCTTAAATAGAGTATTGCTGCCATTTCCATTCTAGAGCTAGGCATTATTTACTTTACACCAGTGGTTCCCAACCACTCGCGAGCCCTTACCTAAATGTTTGAAACCCATGCGACACCCGACTTAGGGCTTACTATCAGCAGCTTAATTTTCTTTTTATTTAAAACTTTTAAATATCTACAAATAACAGCCAACGATATGTAGCTTAAATATGTACAATTACAGCCCACGATATGTGGCTTCCCTTTGTCTGTTCTATAAATACTTCCATGGCTTCTGCTCAAACGAGCTTGAGTCACTGGTGCCTCCGCAACAGGTGTTTACTCGTGCAACCAGACTGGCAACTGGGTCTCACCCATTCACAGTGAGATCAACCAAATGCAGACGGCAATTCTACTCCTGCAGCTTCTTTCCTCGCACTTCCCGCATGTGGAACTTGCTTCCTTATTCTTGCTTTCCTGACGGCTACAACCTCCAAGAATTCAAATGCAAGGTGTTCGTGTTAAATGAACTGTTGGGGATCACCCCTTTTTGGATACAAGAATGGACTCGGCTAATGTGTACATACAATCCTGCCTATACCGAGAGCAGCATGATTAGTTGTTGAGTGGAGTTGAGTAGTTGTACCGCCGTTAGTTGAACAGTAAGAATATAGACTCATTACACGGACATACTTCTTCACTACAAGATTGTATATAGTGATTCCTACTAACAGTATTCCTGAATTGACTAACCCGTGTTCCAGTTTGTATATTTTTGTTCAATATAACTTAGATTTTTTATCTACTTTTGTTATTTATTATTTTGTGTGGTTTCTCAACAAGAGCCCACAACATGAACACAGATAGCCTCAATTGAAATTTGAAAGCGAATTGCCGAATATATTTTCTGTACCGTTACGCCACTCGCGTCCTTAGAATATTTTCTCGGATTGAGAATTAAAGAATGACGTAAAAGTATGGAAGCTTAGAAGTAACAATATCACAATGTTTAGTAGGCTAACCCAGAAAATCATTAAAATATATATATATATCTGATTCTCGCTGCATGTCCCACAATTATGGATGATATTTTGTAAGATTTCGGTAAGCTTTAACCTTTTTAGCAATTTTTAATGTAGAGCAGTAGTTCTTAAAAGATTATCGCTATCGAAAGGATTATCGAAAAGATGAAAACAATAAAACAGAGAGTGAAAAAAAAAACAAAAAACAAAAAAAAAAAACAGAAAAAACAAACCCAAAACAGAGAAAAAGATAAAAACAGAAAATCGAAAGAAGGATAATAAGAAAGGAAGGAAGGAAGGAAAACAGGAAGAAAGAAAGAGAGAAAGAGAGAAAAAAGAAAGAAAGAAATGAAAGAAGATGAAAAGAAAGAAAGAAAGAAAGAAGGAAGAAAGAAAGAAAGAAAGAAAGGAAGGAAGGAAGGAAGAAAGAAAGAGAAAGAAAGAGAGAAAAAAGAAAGAAAGAAATGAAAGAAGATGAAAAGAAGAAAGAAAGAAGGAAAGAAAGAAAGAAAGAAAGAAAGAAAGGAAGGAAGGAAGGAAGGAAGTAAGGAAGGAAGAAAGAAAGAGAGAAAGAGAGAAAAAAGAAAGAAAGAAAGAAATGAAAGAAGATGAAAAGAAGGAAGAAAGAAAGAAAGAAAGAAAGAAGGAAGGAAGGAAGGAAGAAAGAAAGAAAGAAAGAAAGGAAGGAAGAAAGAAAGGGAGAAAGAGAGAAAAAAGAAAGAAAGAAATGAAAGAAGATGAAAAGAACAAAGAAAGAAAGAAAGAAAGAAGGAAGGAAAGAAAGAAAGAAAGAAAGGAAAGGAAGGAAAGAAAGAAAGAGAGAAAGAGAAAGAAAAAGAAAGAAAGAAATGAAAGAAGATGAAAAGAAGAAAGAAAGAAAGAAAGAAAGAAAGGAAAGAAAGAAGGAAGGAAGGAAGGAAGTAAGGAAGGAAGAAAGAAAGAAAGAGAGAAAGAAAGAGAAAAAAGAAAGAAAGAAATGAAAGAAGATGAAAGAAAGAAAGAAAGAAAGAAAGAAAGAAAGAAAGAAAGAAAGTATGAAAGCAGATAAGTACTGGAAGACAGAAAAACAAGAGAATTACAGAGAATGAGAAATAAAAGCCGAAAGCCGTGGACAGTGAGTGGAGAAAAGAAGAAAGACAAAAAAAAGGGAGTCGAACAAAATAAAAGAAAAAAATGGAAGACAATAAAATCAACAAGGAAAAAAAAAAAGAAACGAAAAAGATACACAGAAAAAATCAACATAAAACGGAAACGATAAAAGAAAACAAAGACGTGTGCAAAGAAAGACTTTTAAAAATTAAGAGAAAACAATAAAGAAAAAGAAAGTGAAGTAAACAGATAAACGAAATTAAACAAGAGAAAAAGAAACAGAAGTAGAAGAAAAGAAAAATCTAAAAAAAAGAAACAGAAGTAGAAGAAAAGAAAAATCTAAAAAAAAGAAACAGAAGTAGAAGAAAAGAAAAATCTAAAAAAAAGAAACAGAAATAGAAGAAAAGAAAAATCTAAAAAAAAGAAACAGAAATAGAAGAAAAGAAAAATCTAAAAAAAAGAAACAGAAGTAGAAGAAAAGAAAAATCTAAAAAAAAGAAACACAAAAGATAAACAAAACAAAGAACTAAAAATAATGAGCGGAAAAATAAAAAAAAATGACGGAAAAAATAAAAAATAATGGCGAAAAAAATAAAAAATAATGGCGAAAAAATAAAAAATAATGGCAGGAAAAATCAAAACTAATATCGGGAAAAATAAAAACTAATGTCGGGAAAAATAAAAAACAAAAAGTAAAATAGATAAAAACAATAAAGAAAAAATGATTTTGAAAAAGAAGAAAGAAAGAAAGTATGGGAAAGAAAAACAGAGAAATCAAGGAAAATACAAAAGAAAATGAAAGAAAAACGAGAAAAAGAATAAAAATAAAATATAAAAAGCAATATAAAGAAAAGAAAGAGAAACAATGAAAGAAAAGAAGAAGGAAATAAAAGAAAAAGAAATAGAGAAAAACTAGAGCGAGGAAAGGATTATGATAAAGAATAACGATAAAAAAAAACAAAGGAAAAAAAAAAGACGTGAAACGACAAAGAAAGAAAGAAAGCAAGAAAAATTAAAAGAAAAAAACAAAAGAAAAAAAGGAACAAGAAAGAAGAAAGATAAAGGAGTAAAAAAACATAAAATATAAAAAAAAAAAAGTGAAAAAAAAAAAGAAGTAAAAGGAAAAAGAAACAAAGAAGAAGATGAAGTGGCATGATCCATCTCAACCATTAATCGATATGTCCTGCATATATTCAGTAGAACTCTGCTCGTATTCATTTCGGCAGAACTCTCTTTTAGTCGGACTATCTGTCTTCCGGCCGAGAGGAACCCAGTCTTCTCTTGGGAAAAGCAGACAAAAGCCCGACTCCGTGTATGCGGGGTCTACGGAAATTTATGGAAAATCTACGGAAAGCCCCACGGAAAAATCGGCGTTCTGCCACATCCTGCTTTGTGGGGAGGCTTGAATAAATGACGAGTTCATTAAAGCTTACATTTAAGCCAACATGAATTGTCACTAACGATTCTACCACAGATGAACTTAGCTCACTGGTTCCCCCTATCTATGAATTTACTCGAGCCACAAGATTAGCAACTAAGTCCCATTCTTTAACTGCGAAACAAATAAAATGTAAACGCAATTTCTACTCCATCAGCTTCTTTTCTCGCACTTCCCGCCTTTGGAACTCCCTTCCGTTCACTTGCTCCCCTTGCTACAATCTCCAGGAGTTTAAATGTAAAGACAATAGTCATCTCCTATCTCAATAACTTGCATCCTCTCTCTCTCCTGCTTCTGTCTCCGTCCACTCCACTCTCGTCAGTATTCTCATCCTTCTCTTACCCACTTCCTGACACTCCCTATAACCTGTCACTCTTTCTTATAACTTTCCTCTTATGTAAGCCCCTTCATGACAGTGGCAGTAAAATGCCTTGCATGGGGCGATATGATTATAAAAAAAGATAGATAGATAGATAGATAGATAGATAGATAGATAGATAGATAGCCCGACAGTTACAATCTCCAGGAGTTTAAATGTAAAGACAATAGTCATCTCCTATCTCACTAACTTGCATCCTCTTTCTCATGCTCCTTTCTCAGTCTACTCCACTCTCATCAGTATTCTCATCCTTCTCTTACCCACTGCCTGACACTCTCCGTAACCGGTCACTCTTTTTTATAACTTTCCTCTTATGTATGCCCCTGCACAACAGTGGCAGTAAAATGCTTTGCTTTGGGAGATATGATTATAAAATAAAGATAATACAAAGAAAAGATGGTTTAAGTAAATAAAACGTCTTTATTCTTTTATGTGCTATGTGCTTTCAGGACGTAGGCGATCATGGCTTTCCACATCTCCCTGTCCCTGGTGGCTCTTAGCACGCTTTCTCCTGTTCCACTATGCAACACGCATTCCGTCATCCACCTGATCAGGTCCTTCAAATATGTTATCCGCTGCTTTCCCCTGTCTCTTTTCCCCACTATCTGGCCTGTTAGTAACAGGTTCTCCAAGCCCTCTTTCCTCATTGCATGTTCCAGGAACTTTAGTTGTCTCTTCTTGATGCTCAGTATTAATTTCCTTTTCGTCTCCATCCTTTCCAAAACCTCTTCATTACTCACATTTCAGCTGCTTCAAGTTTTTCCTTCATCTTCGAAGATATTGTCCAACATTCACTGCCTTATTGAAGAACCGACATCACATAGCAATCTAGCACTCTCTTCTTTGATTCTAGTGAAATTTTCTTTTGTCTTAGTACTTTACTCAGTTTCTGGAACGCATCCTTCACCAATTCGCCTTTGGATCTCTGTGTCGCACTTTCCATCTCCTGTTAGAACACTTCCGAGGTATTTAAATTTTTGTACTTGCTTGATTCTAGTACCCCCCACCTGTATTTGGCATTTTGGGTTGTTCTTTTTGCTGATGACAATGCATGAAATATTCTTGCTGTTTATTTGTAGTCCTTTTTTGTCACTCTCCTCAGCTACCTTCTGTAGGAGGTCCTGTAGTTTTCTTTCCGTGTCTGCAATCAGCACTGTATCATCTGCATACCTTATGTTGTTCAAATTGTGGACTCCGATAACAAATCCTGGTGTAGCATCTATAGTCCCCAAAGTATTCTCGCTGTACAAGTGGAAAAGATCCGGTGAAAAGACGCATCCTTGTCTTACGCTCCTATCTATCTTTGTGAATATGCTGAAATCATTACCTGTCCGTATATTAAATGGCAGTATAACAATTTCCCGTCATCATATATTGTTGGTACGGGTTTTGATTAACTACGGTCGTTGTTCTACCATGAGCCGTTTCGGTTGTGTTGCTGCCTTAGTCTCCGCGACTGTTTTGAGGCCAACAAACCAAATTTATACCGTCTCGGTGCTTTTCTGAAAGGTTTTACTGTACTAATAAATAACACAATGCATATATATATATATATATATATCGGCTACCTTTATTGTTACCTGTAGATAAATTTTTACCGACTACTAGTCAGTGAAGGAGGGGGTGAAGAGACTGGGAAAAGTTACCCTGTATTACAAACACATGTCATAAGCTGAGAATATTGTCACTGAAGCATTTTAGAACAAGACACATTTTTATTTTATTTTATCAGGAAATTTTGCCTTTTCTTTAGTTGATGATTTCTCAATTTAGGGTCCAATAAAAAAGAAAGCGCCACATCTTAGCTTTTTAGAAGATTTTTCTCCCTAATTGTTAACTTATTCGCTTCTATTTTACGCGTATAATATTCGAAGCGACAAAAGAACAGAACAAATTGCGGAAAGAAGAATAACGTGGTATACACAGAAAAAAATGTTTTTTTTTATCGTTTCACCTCAAGGAAGGCAGTATTGCTACTGGTGCGCCGGGGAGTCTACAGGGAGGGTGAAAGGTTACATAGGAGGAGAGCGAAGAGAAAAACGAACCGGTTACAGTGGGTGTCAGAGAAAGGGCAAGAGAAGGATGGGAATACTGGTGTGAAAAATGAAATTCGAAAAGCAAAATGTTTGGTGGAAACAGGCAAGCATGTCGAAAAAGCGAATAAAAATCAATTGTTGTGTGTTACCCCTGCCGATACGGCTTTTTATTATCTAAATTCGGTCTAATTACATTGGAAAATTTCATATTGGATTACATATTGGGATAATTTAGATGTGAAATAATCCCTTTAAACCTAAATTAAAATTGCTGAATTTTCTCATTTTTTTCAGGGAATTTAATTTATCTCGCCTTTCGAGTTTATTGAAAAGGGATTAATTGACAAAAAAAAAAAAACAGTAGTTGATTAAAAGTTGACGAAGGGACTCGATCGAAAGAAAGAAGGGAGTGAGAAAGAGAGAGAGAGAGAGAGAGAGGAAGAAGAAAAATGTAAAAAAGCAAAGAAGTATGACAAGTAGGGACCAAGAATAAGAGAATGTTAATAAAAGAATAAAAGAAGAGGGGGAGAGAGAGAGAATAAAAAAGTAAGGGAGGAAGGATGGTGAAAGATAAGAAAAGGAGTAAGAGGCAGAAGATGGGCGAGAAAGAGAATAAAACATGCCAAGTATATGATCGTGTAGAATAATATTAATATTGATAATAATGATGATGTTGTCGTCATCATCACAGTAAGAGCAAAAAGGGATTGAAAAGTAGAAAGAAAGTAAAAACGAAAGAAAGAAAAAAGAACGAAAATATATGACGATAATGGACAGTGTAAGAGCAGATAGAGGGTGAAAGGAAGAAGAAGAAGAAGAAGAAGAAGAAGAAGAAGAAAATCTTAATATATGAAAGCAAGACTTATAAAAAGAGAAAGAAAGAAAAAAATAAAGAAATAAAGGAAAATGGAAGAAAGAATGAAAGGTAGAAAGAAAAAAAGAATGAAAGATAGAAAGAAAGAAGAACGAAAATATATGACGATAATGAACAGTGTGAGAGCGGTTAGAGAGTGAAAGGAAGAAGAAAATGAAGAAGAAAAAGAAGAAGAAGAAAAAAAATTTTAATATATGAATGCAAGAATTATAAAAGAAGAAAAGAAAGAAAGAAAGATGCAAAAAAAGGAAGAAGAAAGAAAGAAAGAAGGAAAGAAAGGAAAAAAGAAAGAAAGAAAGAAAGAAAGGAGGGAAGAAATTAAGGAAGAAAGAAATTAAGGAAGGAAGAAAGAAAGAAAGAAAGAAAGAAAGAAAGAGAAAGAAAGGAAGGAAGAAAGAAAGAAAGGAAGGACGGACGGAAGAGAGAAAGAAAGAAAGAAAGGAAGGAAGGAAGGAAGAAATTAAGGAAGAAAGAAATTAAGGAAGGAAGAAAGAAAGAAAGAAAGGAAGGACGGACGGAAGAAAGAAAGAAAGAAAGGAAGAAAGAAAGAAAGAAAGAAAGAAAGGAAGGAAGGGAGGAAGGAAGGAAGCAAGCAAGCGAGGAAGAAAGAAAGAAAGAAAGATAAAAAGAAGGAAGAAAGAAGGATAGAAAGAAAGGAAGAAAGAAAGAAAGGAAGGAAGGGAAAAAGAAAGAAAGAGAGAAAGACAGAAAGAAAGAGAGAAAGGATGAAGAAGTATAAAAGCAGAAAGTACTGGAAGACAGAAGAACAAGAGAATTACAGAGAATGAGAAATAAAAGCCGTGGACAGTGAGTGGAGATGAAAGGCAAAACAGAGAAGAGAAAGAAGTGAGAATAATGGAACACATTAAAGCAGCAAACATAAAAAAAGAAGAAACAAAGAAACAAAGAAAGAAAGAAAAATGAAAAAGAAGGTAGTAAGACACAGTGTGAAGCGGGGAGGGTTGACAAATTTGTGTGATGTTATTTTTGAACGTTGAAATGTTTTGGCATATAAAAAAATATATAAAATTTTCTCTCATTTACTCGCATCAAATCTCTGTTGTTTTGACATAGAGACAATTCAATAGGCACTTTTAAAAGTTCTTCATTGAGAGTGGAAGATCTTTGAAAGCGAGGCTTATCGGATATGTCACAACCGCTATTTTTAAAGGTTGTGCTTCCTGATTAAATGAATATTACAGATAGAAAGCCATGTTCGATTCTCGAGCAAAAGCTCTTGCAGAATAAATAAAAGATTATAAAAAAAGATCCGTTGTATTTTTTTATAATCATTTTACTGCCACTGTTGAGCACGGGGTTACATAGGAGTTAAGTTATGAGAAAGAGTGGCAGGTTACAGGGGGTGTCAGAAAGAAGGGAGAAAAAGGATGAGAATACTGATGAGAGTGGACTGGACGAAGAAAGAAGCTTGAGAGAGAGAGAGAGAGGATGCAAGTTAGTGAGATAGTAGATGACTATTGATTTTACATTTGAATTCTTGGAGATTGTAGCTGTCGGGAAAGCAAGTAAACGGAAAGGAATTCCACAGTCGGGAAGTGCGAGAGAAGAAGCTGATGGAGTAGAATTTGCGCTTACAATTTATTGGTTTCACAGTAAAAGGGTGGGACCTAGTTGCTAATCTTGTGGCTCAAGCAAATTCATATATGGGAGTACCAGTGATCTAAGTTCATCTATGCAGAAGCCATAAAAGTATTTGTAAAAGAGACACAGGGAAACCACATTGCATCGTTGAGAAAGTGACTGTATCCGAGCTGCCAAGTCGGGATCGATCACATTACAGATTCTCCGTTGGATTTTGTCAAGGACCCCTAGGTGGATAGCAGAAGCACTCGACCAGATATGGCAGCAATACTCAATGCACGGGCGGATGGTAGATTTGTATAAGTGCAGAATTGTTTCAGACGGGAAAAACTTCCTGGTCCTGCACAGAGAACCGACCTTCTGAGCAGCGGATTTAGCTATGGACTCTATATAGTCATTCTAATTGAGGTCTGTTGTGAGAGTTAACCCGAGGAGGCGCAGTGTTTTACTTTCAGGTAGACTAGACTGATCAAAGTTAATGGGGGGTAGGAGCGATTGTCTGTGATAATTAATAGATAGCAGCTTCGTTTTAGAAGCATTAAAATTCACGAGCCATTTCTTACCCGAGTCCACCACGGATTGGTGGTCTTTTTCGAGCTCGGCATCGAGGTTTGCTTTGTCGGCCTCGGCAGACTTTTGATCAAGGCAAGAGTAGGGTGTAGTGTCGTCTGCGTAGATGCCTACTTGGGATCTTACTTCATCGGGGAGATCGTTAATGTAGATAAGGAAAAGGCTTTACAACACACATCTAAATAATGAGTGTATATGCAGGGTGGGTCCCTAAAAGAGGAACAAAATTAAAGGCTTATATTTTCTAAAGAAATAATTATTTCCTTTTTTTTTTTTTTTTTTTTTTTTTTACAGATGAGTTGCATAGCAAACCTGTAGGTTTTATCAGACACAATGATGAAACATTACGAGTACTTTTCAGCTGAAGGGAGAACGAAGATTGTGGAACTGTATTTTGCAACAAAGTCATCTACACTTGTTCAGAGGCAATTTCGACGCAAATATACAGAGAAGAAAATACGATCACACGTTTATAGAAAAGTTTAGAAACATTGAAAGCGTGGTTCACAAAAAACAAAGGTCATTGTGGTTTAAACTTCACAGCGAGTACGCCGGCTCATGTCCAAGACGTCAGGGACCAGTTGGAAGAGTCTCTCCGCAAATCCACTAGACGGCTGTCCCAGCAAGTGTGTATTTCAAGGAGATCTGTGTGCTGAATTTTCCACGGTGATTTGAAACTGTTTCCCTACAAAGTGCAAATTTCAAGCGCAAACTCCAACCAACAAGACCGAACGATACGAGTTTGGCCAGACGATATTTTATTTTGTCCCTTTTTGTGTCCTACCCTGTGTATTGTATATTTTTGCTGCAAATTATTTTTTAGATAGGTGTCGTTAAATACCACGGAAATTACTTTTTTGATAACCCTTTTGCATTTTTAACATTTGTCGTACGATCTTTCGTGTCAAGGTACAGCTTGGTGGAAGAGGAAACCCAAATTCGGTTTCCAAACACTTTCGATCATTGTTGATCGTTGTCAGGGTGTGTGTGTTGGGGGGGGGGGAGAATATTTTCTTTACTTCTTGTGTGTTGCATTGTGTGCAATGATTGATGATGCTTTAATATGAGTGAAACATTAGATTTATAGACGTTTCCTATTTGTTTGTTAGCCTATATATATATATATATATATATATATATATATACACGAAAAAAATCGCAAGATCGCCAAGACCTACCGCGGTTTCGCACAACGGCTGACGAGCCGTTGTGCGAAACCGCGGTAGGTCTTGGCGATCTTGCGATTTTTTTCGTGTGTTTTTGCTCTGCGTGACTGCCTTTTTGTTAACACTTTTTGGTTAGTTTAGTATCGAGCACTTTTCTTTCCTGGTGGTTCGTTCCGTTTGAGGGTTTTTTTTTCTTTACTGTGAAGAACCGTATGTGTTGTCGGTCCTACGCAGTTTTCTTTTTTTTTTCCCCTCTTTGTCCAAAGCTCTATAGCCGAGGACAATAACGGAGTTAGATTCTGCTGGTTATTCGTGGTCTTTAAAAATTACTTGTGTAACATTTTAAGATTAGAATACGTACAGAGTCGGTTTTATTATTATTATTATTATTATTATTATTATTATTAATATATATATATATATATATATATGTACACACACACACACACACACACACACACACACACACACACACACACACATATATATATACAGCCTTTGAGATTTCACTCGCCTGATTGACTCGCCCGATTAAAAACTTAATTGGGCGATTAAAGTTTATTGCTTTACTCGCCCGCGGTCGATTAAAAATAAAAGGAAATCTGATTCCTTTTACAACCCAAAACTATGCCATTGAAGATTCACTAGTTACTTAGAATGTCCTACAATGGCGTTATTGCACTCTTGGCTTTTATCGTCCCGGTCAGTGTAAACATTCGTTTAATTAATGCTAACAGAGTGAACTCAAAATATCTCTGTCGCTCAGATTGCTCACAGATTTTTAGAGTCTCATTTGGAAAAATATTATCTTATATTTCCTCCTCATTTGAAAAGAAAGAAAAAAAAATAGGCATACTTCATTCAACCACGCACCGAAAAACAAATTATACAACTTGAATAAAAAATTGCTTACTTGCATAGTACAAGTAAGTGATTTTTTTTTTATAGAAATCGTTGAGAAAAGTGATTTTTTTTTATAAAAATCGTTGAGAAAATCAGATTTATTTTTTTTATCATCTATGAGATGGAGGTTGTCGTCAAACAGAAGAACGAAACTATCTCTACTCAATTGCAACCCCTCTCCAAAAAGCAGCATATCATGATGTTAAAAGGGCTCAAACTTAATAAAAACAAAATGTTTATGCTATTATTAAGAGAAATGATCAAATTTTGTGGTGATTGTTTTAAAAAAAAAATTAAATCCTTTCTAACACGTTCGAAATTTTGATTAAAATTTCATTTTCTGTTTTCCGTCGTTATGAAGAAAATGGAGTCGATCGAGTAAAATTATTTTCAGGCGAGTAAATTTTCCCCCGCTCTCGGCCGCTGGTCGAGTGATTTGTTTTTCAAATCTCAAAGGCTATATATATATATATATATAACATAAATATGTTATATCACTACAAAAGTAACCATTTTGTTTCGACACTATCTGTGTCTTATAACCTGATAAAGATTATTTCAAGGTGGAGTGTTTTAAAAGGAACATTTTAAAACTCTTCAACTTGAAATAAACTTCATCAGTTGATAAGACAGAGATTGTCGAAACAAAATGTGATATTGTAACAAATTTATGTTATAAATTCTAAATAAATATTATTCGATCTACTTCGAATTGAGAGACTTTTTAAAGAATAGTGTTTCTTTGGATACAGAATTTTATTCCATTCAAGCCTACACCATACTTGGATGTATATACAGGGTGTCCATTAAATTCGTGTGTACTTTAAAAAAAAATAAATTTTAAAAAGTGCACACGAACTTTATGGACACTCTGCATATGCATCCAAGTATAGCGTAGGTTTGGATGGAATAAAATTCTGTATCCAAAGAAATACTATTCAAGAAAGAAGGCGTTGGTATTTTTGCTTTGTTTTCGAATAAACGTTTCAGCTAAACTCTGACAAAACGCAAGGAATGAGCGGGAGCGCATCAAACTTGTGATCCAGGAAGGCTTCAAGTTCGTTTGATCCACATCTGAACGGGCGTGGCTGATTCTAACACCAGAACGTGCTCAAAAACCGTGTTTACAAACACGCAAATTATTGTTTAACTCTATCAAAATTAAGGAAATCGAAAACAGGGGATGAATAAAAATGATCGCGAGAAATGTTTCCTGTTTCGTTTCTCTTTTTTCTTTTTTTCTTAATGCACTCACTTCTTTCTTTCATTTTCTTTCCTTCTCCTAGTAATGAAAGGAAAAAGAAGCGATGATGATCATTTGACAAAATCAGCCGTCGCATCAGTGTCTAAAAGAACAGTTGTTCACGCCAGGGCGTGACTCTTTCGACACACATGGGATCTGATCGGGTTGGCTAAAAAAAATTAAAAAGCAAAAATAAAAACAAAAAAAAAAAAAACGAGAGGGGAGCACTCAAACGTTTGTGCATGAAAGGCGACTAAAATAACCTTTTTCTTGGCTTTTTATCCCCAAATGTCACTGACAAGCCAGAGACGTCAGCGAAATATCACAACAAATTAACGTCAAATTGCTCCATTTATCAATATTTTTCTTGTTTTCAATTCTGTTTTAAGACTTTTAAAAAAAGATTATTTCAGGACTTAAAAAATAACGATGAAAGTAAATAAAAAGAAAGACGAAATAAATATAAGAATCACAACAAAACAAATTTAATAACCATAACAGCTTTCGCTCGCGTATTTCATCTGAGAGACAAAAATAAAGGATTCGTTTTTACATAATTATAGCTTCCTCCGGACTTAGACAGTTCACTAGTCTTTGCAATAGTTACTTTCTCACGTTTCATTGGCAGATGTAATGAATCAAGAAAAAGCCTCAAAATCGGCATTTCATTCCTGTTCAAACGAACTATATTCCTTAGTTGCACCAATTTGGACCTTCAGAGCTAAGACCAGCCATGCGATGCACTTTGCAGTGAACCAACTTCGTATGCTAAACTCCTGATCAAAATTTTAAGACCACTTAAAAATCTTTAAAAAGAAATAATTTTTACGGATAGATTTTAAACTCCTCCCACTTAAGGTTACCAATACTACAATCTAAAAGGTTATGGAAACAAAAAGCTATATTCCAAACATTTTATTTAGAAATTTACATTTTTATAAAATAAGGCGATTTACACATGATTGAAATTATAAGACCAGAGACAAAAATTCTTCGAAATTGTATGAAAAGTGTATGCAAACATTCAGCAACCAAATTTAATAATGAGTTCTACCTCCACTGCTTTTGATGACTTCAAAAATTCTGTCGGGCATGCTAGAAATAAGCGTTTTCATTAAGGTGCGGGGGATGTTGCTCCAGCTTTGAAGATGGCTTCACGAAGTTCATTTTTTGTTGAATATTGTTTGCCATTTCGATAAACGTCTCTTGTCATCCATCCTCAAACATTTTCAATTGGGTTCAAGTCTGGTGAGCATGCAGGATGTCCCAAGTGATGGACCCCATTTTCTTGTAGAAAGGTCAAGGTCCGTCTTACAGCGTGGATTGCAGCATTATTCTGTTGGAATCCACACACAAATGATGGCCCTTCATCATCAATGATGCTTTTTGTAGCATGCTAACATAACCAGCCGCTGTTTGACAACCCTGCACACCACCTGGAGCTCCATCGTCCCTCTGTAAGAAAAGGCACCTCATACCATTAGGGACCCTCCACCACTATGACGTGTGGAGAAAATTTCAGGTGGCATATTTTTGTTATGCCAACATCGTTGGAAGCCATCAGGACCATCTAGATTGAATTTTTTCTCATCAGAAAACAGGACTTTCTTCCACTTCTCAACGTCTCATGTTTGGTATTCACAACCAAACTTTAAGCGGTCCACCTTGTGACGTGGAAGCAGCCAAGGAATTTGTTCACGCTTTTTATTAACCATGCCTTATTTGATACCAGGAAATCAAAATTTCGTGCTAATGTCCAAAGAGTCCGAGCTCCAAGACCATGGATTACTTTTAAAGCTTTCATTACACCCGAGCAACGCCGGGCTATACTGCTAGTCTACTTATATATCCTGTCAGTGTAAAAAAAAAAAAAAATCAAAATGAACGTGTGGATATTTTTTTTATTTTTCTATTTCACTTTGCCGGTATATAAAACTTTTAGAAATTAGTATTTATCCAATCTGGGCTCTTTAATCTAGTAGCTTGGCAATTCCTATAAATCATCCACTATAAGTTCGTTGAAAGGCTGTAAACAAGCGACACACTTTACAAAGTAACCGACCTCAGTAGAATGTTTTGGTTTTACACTCTTGTTTATTTCTTATATGTAACTGGTGGCTTCCCCTATGTTGGTAGGGGTCGCAGGTTCGAATCCTGCCGAATGACACACATTTTCGTAACAAAAATTTATCGTAAATAATCAAGCTGTTAGAAATAAATATATAATATTGTTTGATTTTAAACAGAATATCTATTTAAATATGAGTATTGATAAAAAATAATGTCCAAACAAATCATTTCAAATTGTCGCTTGTTTATAATCAGTTTCGTTAATCTTCGTTAATTTCCGTAACATTTATCGTAAATAATCAGGCCGGTAGAAATAAATATATAATACTGTTTGATTATAAACACAATATCTACTTAAATATGAGTATCGATTAAAAAAATAATGTTCAAACAAATCATTTCAAATTGTCGCTTGTTTATAACCAGTTTCGTTAATCTTCGTTAATTTCCGTAACATTTATCGTAAATAATCAGGCTGGTAGAAATAAATATATAACACTGTTTGATTATAAACACAATATCTACTTAAATATGAGTATTGATAAAAAATAATGTCCAAACAAATCATTTCAAATTGTCGCTTGTTTATAACCAGTTTCGTTAATCTTCGTTAATTTCCGTAGCATTTATCGTAAATAATCAAACCGGTAGAAATAAATATATAATACTGTTTGATTTTAAACAGAATATCTACTTAAATACGAATATCGATCAAAAATAATGTCCAAACAAATCATTTCAAATTGTCGCTTGTTTATAACCAGTTTCGTTAATCTTCGTTAATTTCCGTAGCATTTATCGTAAATAATCAAACCGGTAGAAATAAATATATAATACTGTTTGATTTTAAACAGAATATCTACTTAAATATGAGTATTGATAAAAAATAATGTCCAAACAAATAATTTCAAATTGTCGCTTGTTTATAACCAGTTTCGTTAATGTTCGTTAATTTCCGTAGCATTTATAGTAAATAATCAAACCGGTAGAAATAAATATATAATACTGTTTGATTTTAAACAGAATATCTACTTAAATATGAGTATTGATAAAAAATAATGTCCAAACAAATCATTTCAAATTGTCGCTTGTTGAAGCCATTTTCTTAATCTTCGGGATTTTTCGTAACATATATTACCTGTATATTACCTGTTCATTATATATTACCTGTATATACCTTCATTACCTGTATATTACCTGTTCAGGATAGAAAGTATGAATTATTTTTTGGCCTTAGTTCCTTTTTAGCCTTTGTATTGGATATGAACGAGAAATCGGAAAGCCGATTTCGAATTCAAGTTGAATTCGTTGCATTCATTTACCCGCAAATAATCAGTCTCTTCCTTCCAGTTAAACAGCCGAACAGGTTTGGGTTCTACAATCTTGGTTTGGCAACCAGTCCACTGCAGAAAGCAATGGCAACCTACTGCGGGAAAATCTTCTGTCCAGTCAGTCATGTCTCTTTCGAGATATGAATGGCAAAGCGTGTATCACGTATAGCACCTAACTGACTGAATATAATAGTTGGAAAAATAAGTAAAGCTTCTACTGGTCATAAAGTGGGGGATTGGTGTTCTATTGTTATGAAGTAATAAACTGTTCCCCTACTAATTAATATTTTTTAATATAATAATGTAATCCGTCTATTTTCCTTCCAACCATCGTTAAAATAGCAGGACAGATTGGGTTCTATCGTCTTGGTTGGCAACCTGACTCCCGCAAAAAACAATAACAACCTACCGTGGGAAAATTTTCTGCCCAGTCAGTCATGTCTCTTTCGAGATACGAACGCCCAAGCGTGTATCACGTATGGCTTCTGACTGATTGCATATAAAGGAAAGACTTGAAGCAACCGAAATGTGGTGCTACAGAAGGACACTGAGGATAACATGGAATAAACAAGTGAGCAACAATGATGTTTTGGAGGTTAGAAACGGAAAGGAAATTTATACTTAATATCAGGAAAAGACAGTTGAAGTTTCTAGGACATGTAATGAGGAAAGAGGGCTTGGAGAATTTGATACACAGAGTGGATAGAGGGAAAGAGACTGAACAAGTGAGAACACCGATGTTTTAAAGAGGATGGAAACGAAAAGGAAACTGATACTTAACATCAGGAAAAGACAGCTGAAGTTTCTGAGATGTAATGAGGAAGGTGGGCTTAGAGAATCTGATACTCACAGGTCAGAGGGAAAGCGAGATTAGAGAAAGGAAAGCGTGACATACTTGATGGGCTTTAGCAAGTGGATGGTAGAGCAGGGTTTGGAAAACATAAGAAGAGACAAAGTGACAAGAACTACAAAGTATAGGAGGATGTGGAGGGCTATGATCTCTTACGTCCTGAAGAGGCAGCACATAGAAGAAGATTGCATAAAACAATAAAAGCATTGAAAATATTAATGTCTAAGATTTGTTCTACTTTTGAGCAATATATATTTTGAATGTGTTTTCAAGCTTATGCTTAAATAAGATTTTTTTAGGAGTGACTTCTGTCATCCGGCATTTTTCTATGGTCCGGAAGTGTCTTTGTCCATAGAGTGCCGGATTAAAGAGTTTGGACTGTAATGCTAAATAAATTATTTAGTAATAAATAATTTTTAATAAATAAAATGATACTAAACGAAACATTTATCTGGGTAGCGTATTAACAGGTAACGGAAAGTGTGACACGTTATACTAAATGCTCATTGCGATAGAGAAAGATGCCTTCTAAAAGCTAAGCGAAATATTAATTAACAGAAAAATATATCTAGAAACAAAAAATGAGTAATGAACTGTTATGTAATATTTGTCCTCTTATATATTGATGAATGTTAGACAATCACCTTACAGATGAGGAAGAGACTTGAAGCAACAGAAATGTAGTTCTACAGAAGGATACTGAGAATAGAATGGACTGAACATGTGAGTAACTATGAAATTTTTGAGAAAATGGCAATAAAACAGAAAACTTATGCTTAACATCAGAAAGAATTTAGTTTAGTTGTTTGCTTTACAAGCATATCAACCCTTTTGGGTGATTTAACGCTGAAGAATTTGTTTGGTTTTTGTTTACTGCTTGTTGATCTTTTGTGAGTATTGCTGTCGAGATATAAGTAGAGGTGTTGTGATTTAATGTGTGATGGCTATATGCTATCTTCTTTTGCAACTATATTTTGTTATATAATTTTGTTGCTTTTAGAAATTCTAAAAAGTCATTTGGGTCAACTTTGTTGAAGATGACTTTCAGATTGTTTTCTTGATAGTATCTTAATCGCATTTGTTCAAGATCTGTGCAGTTAGTATGCGTTTCACTGTGTAGAGCTCCTTACATGGAATGCAAATTGGTGCCTCCTCACCTTTTAGTAGGTGTGAATGGGTGGCAGCGGTGTGGCCTATTTGAAGTCTAGTCATTACCACTTTTTCTCTTCTTGACATTTTCCTATTGGAAATTTAAAAAAAAATTCTGGGACACATAATGAGGAAAATGTGCCTGAGCAAGCATCTGCAACAGAGATTGGATAATCGCCCCACTCGGATACGAGTAGTTAGAGAATGTGGAGATAAATTAGGCAACGCCAATGCTGTTCTATTTACTAGAACCCGTTGCAGACCCTTATTTCAACGCAGGCCCACAAAATCCGTTTTGTGAGAGGCTTATCAAATTTAATCAGAGTATCGCTTCAAAGATGATGAATGTCAGGATAGGAAAGTTTTGTAATTTACTTGAAGCATTGTGTATATTAGGTGCATGGTTAGGTCTTGAAGACTATCACAATGCGTTTAGTAAAATAAAGGAAGGTATACCTGATCTGCGTTGTGGTACAGTGGATATCGGCTCGGAACGAGAAACCGGGGAGCCGAGTTCGAATTCCAGTTGAATCCATTGTATTCACTTACGCGCAAATACCCTTGTGAAAGGTATTAATCCGTCTCTTCCTTCCAGTTATGGGTTAAATAGCAGAACAGATTGGGTTCTATAGCCTTGGTCGGCAACCAGTCTACCGCAGAAAGCAATGGCAACCTACTGCGGGATAATGTTCTGCCCAGTCAGTCATGTCTCTTTCGAGACATGATCGCCCAAGCGTGTATCACGTATGGCACTTAACTGACTGATACCTGATCTATTCAACTTGTACAGCGAGACTATTCTGAGGACCCCTAGAAGTTATGCCAGGATTCGTCATCGGAGGCCACAATTTAAACAACCTAAGGTACGCGGAGGATACAGTGCTGATAGCAGACACAGAAAGGAAACTACAAGACAGAAGTTGCTGAAGAGGGTGACATGAATGGACTACAAATAACCTGCATGAAAACCGAATGCATGGTCATCAGTAAAAAGGGCAACCAAATATGCCAAATACAGGTGGGGGATACTAAAATCAAGCACGTACAAAGATTTAAACACCTGGGAAGTGTTCTTACAGAAGACGGAAAGTGCGACACAGAGATCCGAAGGCGAATTGATATGGCAAAAGACGCGTTCCAGAAGTTGAGTAAGGTATTAAGAAACAGGACAATTTCGCTAGACACAAAGAAGAGAGTACTGGATTGCTATGTGATGTCAGTTCTTCAATATGGCAGTGAATGCTGGACATTATCATCGAAGATGAAGGAAAAACTTGAAGCAACTGAAATGTGGTTCTACAGAAGGATGCTGAGAATGTGATGGATCGAGCATGTGAGCAATGATGAGGTTTTGGAAAAGATGGAAACGAAAAGGAAATAATTACTGAGCATCAGGAAGAGAGTGCTGAAGTTCTTGGGACATGAAATGAGGGAGGAGGGCTTGGAGAACCTGATACTAACAGGCCAGATAGAGAGAAAGAGAGACAGGGAAAAGCAGCGGATAACATATTTGAAGGAACTAATCAGATGGATGAGGGATCGAGGGTTGGTGTAACAGGAGAAAGCGTTCTAAGATCCACCAGGGATAGGGAGAAATGGAAAGCCATGAACGCGTACGTCCTGAAAGGACAGGGCACATAGATGAAGAAGAAATGCTCAGACACACTTACAGGTACACACACACACGCACACCCACACTCACTACAACTAAGGTCAGCAGTAGCAACGAAGAATGACCATTCATTGAAAGGCACGGTCCACGAGCGGACGAACGTGAAAACAAGCTCTCTTACTATTCTATTTTGATCTCGAAATATTGATGAATAATAAATAGGTAATACCCAACACCTTCTTTATTTTATTAAACGCATTGTGATAGCCTTCAAGACCTAACAATACACATCATGAAAGTCATTTTTTAAATCTCTTTTTGGTGAGTCTCTACTTCTGAAACAAAAAATATATTTATTGGAAAATTTATACATACATGGTTATAATTTTGAAATATATAATTTGAATGAAATTTTGAAATTAGTTTTGTAAATTGACATAACTAATTAAGTATTAATAAATATTTACTGATCTAAGAGACGATTTTTTTGTAGCCTTTTCCCTCACCTGACTTCAAAATTGAGAAAAGAATTTTTTTTTTCTGGAAGTAAGGTGAAATTATTGTTCTGTAATTTATAAATTCAACCTGTATTTTTAGTTGATACTTGATTTCCTTTCTGGATCATGTTGAAGATAGGTAGTTATGCGTTGGGAGTCGAATTAATTTAATTCATTTCTGCACAAACACCCTTGGGAATGGTCTAACTCCATAAAACACTACGCCTCCTTGGTCTCAGACTTTCAGCGGACCTCAAGTGGAATGACTATATCGAATCCATTGCTAAATCCGCTGCTATGAACGTCGGTTACCTGTGCAGGGCCCGGAGGTTTTTTCCGTCTGAATCTATCCTGCACATTTATAAATCTACCATCCGCCCGTGCATTGAATACTGTTGCCATATCTGGTCGGGTGCCCCTGCTATTCTCCTCGGTCTTCTAGACAAGGTACAGCGGAGGGTCTGTAATGTGATCGATACCGACTTAGCAGACCGCCTGCAGTCTATTTCTCACCGGCGCGACGTGGCTTCCCTGTGTCTCTTCTCACGGCTTCTGCTCCAATGAACTTAGATCACTGCTGCCCTTTAGATACGAATTTGCACGAGATACTAGATTAGCAACTAGATCCCACCCTTTTACAGTGAAACCGATAAAATGCAACCTCAACTTCTACTCCAACAGTTACTTTACTCGCACTTCCCGACTGTGGAATTCCCTTCCACATGATTGCTTCCCCGACGGCTACAATCTCCAGGAGTTTAAATGTAAGGTCAATAGACACCTCCTAACACACTAACTCGCTCCCATTCTTTCAAACACTCTTCCCATCTGCCCATCCCTCATTCTTGGTATCCTTACCCATCTATCACCTTCCTTCTGAAATTTCCTACACCTAACCACTCCTCGTCTTTACCTTCCCCTATGTAGCCCCATGCGCAATAGTGGCCATGGAATGCCTTGCTTGGGGCAAAATGATTAACCCTCTAGGGCCATTCGTATCATATTTGATACAGTATTTCCCTATAAGGAAACATTTGGTATTTCCCTATAAGGAAACATTTGGTATTCATTGACTGAGCAGTCAGTACTGCTTTCATTTGAAATTTATAAAATATTTCTCTTAAAAAATTTTTCAGGAAAATATTTCTTTCAAAGCTTGTTTTCATACTGTATCAAATATGATACGAATGGCCCTAGAGGGTTAAAAAAAAACCCAAAAAAAAACAAAAAATCTTATAGTAAATCGATCCTGTGCAATTAACTTTTTTGCTTGCGCATATTCAGTAACTGAATTCCTTTGCGAAAATTTCGAATAAAGCCATTCTTGGAGTTTCCGAGGAAGATGCCATCGTAAGAACTGAAGAGAACTTGAAAAAAAAAGAAGCAAAAACAAAAACAAGGGCAACAACTCGTCCCTCCAAAAAACAAAAAAAAAGTTACCGCAACGGGAGTGGTTCCAAAATGGAGGATCGATTTACCATAACGTTGTATGAGAAGTGAGACCCCCTAAAATTGTTTAAATATTGAAAGCTTTTCAAATCTTTTTTGATAATCGGAAAGTTTATGTAATAACCTATAAGACTGCGCTGAAAAAAGTAAAAAAAAAAAAAATAGAAAAAAAAAACAACAAATTTAAAGGTGGTGGTAGTCTCCTTCAGGTCCGAAAAATATTTTTGTGCTGTAATTTTTTTAATGCAACATTCTGTATTTCAATCGATTGTTGATTTATTCTATGGATTAAAGATATACAGTTGTTGGTTATGGAATTTGATTATGGAATTTAATTTCAAAACAACTGCATGTATGTCAATTATAAATTTTGTAAGGCTGTAATACATTAAAGGAACTGTGTTGTGGTGCATTAGATATCGGCTCGGAACGAGAAACCAGAGAACCGAGTTCAAATTCCAGTTCAATTCGTTTCATTCACTTGCGCGCAAATACCCTTGGGAAAGGTATTAATCTATCTCCAGCTATGGGTAAAATATCAAAGCCTATTGGTTTCTATATCCTTCGTTGGCGACCAGTCTACTGCAGAAAGCAATGGCAACCTATTGCGGGAAAATATTTTACAAAGACAGTACTATGAACTTATAACAATGAGCGATTATTAGAGTGACTGTTTAGTCCGGCTGTGAGAGTTATCTGCTGGAACAGATTCTGCTTTCACTCTCACTGCCTATCTTACTCTCACCCTGCTTCTACAAAGCATAACTGCTACTTATATATAGTTTGGATGAGTTCATATGTCTTATAGGTAAATCCCCATAACACTATCTAGCTAGCTATCTGACGATATTTCTCTATCTCTTTCTATCTATATATCTATCTATCTATGAAATGATTTGTTTGAACATTATTTTTGATCGATACTCGTATTTAAGTAGATATTCTTTTTATAATCAAACAGTATTATATATTTATTACTACCGGCTTGATTATTTACGATAAATTTTTGTTACGAAAATGTGTGTCATCCGGCAGGATTCGAACTTGCGACTCCTATCAACTAACTAACTAACTAACTAACTAACTAACTTTAACCCTCTAGGGCCATTCGTATCATATTAGTGGGGGATCTGTTTATTACTTCATAACAATATAGAACTGATCCCCCACTTTATGACAAGTAGAAGCCTTAATCATATTATATTATTAACCCTCAAGGGCCATTCGTATCATATTTGATACAGTATGAAAACAAGCCTTGAAAGAAATATTTTCCTGAAAAATTTTTTAAGAGAAATATTTTATAAATTTCAAATGAAAGCAGTACTGACTGCTCAGTCAATGAATACCAAATGTTTCCTTATATGGAAATACCAAATGTTTCCTTATAACGAAATACCAAATGTTTCCTTATCGCGAAATACCAAATGTTTCCTTATAGGGAAATACCAAATGTTTCCTTATAGGGAAATACTGTATCAAATATGATACGAATGGCCCTAGAGGGTTAAGTCGACATATACACAATATTTTCTCTTTTTTCCAGTAAACAGGGTTTTTTTTCCCCAGTAAGAACAATAATAACAGATATTCTCCTTCATAATTAAGTGGATGATTTGCACATAAAATATATACCAAATCTTTTCAGGGCGTGGTCGATAATGGCTCTCCATAAGTTCCTATACTTTGCAGCTAGTATAATAGTCTTGTATCATATTTACAGAATTAATCGTAGCTTACTTTATTAAGAATTTATCGTCCAAAGAAAAGCTTGTAAATGATGACGCTGTTGGTAACTGATGTTAGTAGCAAATATTTTGTAAAAATTAAAATTAATAAATAAACCTAAGAGTACCCACATTTTACCTAAATGCAACCCTTCGTAAGATGTGTGATTAACTTAGGAACATTTTTTTTTTTGTATTTCATTATCGCATGGGTGACCCACGATTCCTTCAATGAGTCAATCAGTACCTTTTTCAATCAAATCCAAACTCCAAACCTCAACTCGAATTTTCATTATTATTGTTATTGTTGTTGTTGTTGTTGTTGTTGTCATTGGTGTTATCCATATTTTTAATATTTTCTCGGTACCATCTGACGAATTCTCTTTTTACTTTTTGACTTTAATTCCATTCTTCAGCGTTATTCTCTTGAATTTTCATAATCCATATTTTTTACCAAATTCTACCTCTTGTTTACTTACTTTCTTCTCATATCTTTTTTCCTCTTTTTTATTATTCTTTTTTGTTCTTTCCTTTTTATTTTTCCTCACTTCGCCCTCTTTTTATTACCTTGTCCTTTCTCTCCCTTTCACGTTCACCTTCTTCTTTGTACTTGATTTTATTTTAATCGCGAACAACCTCAACATTTTCGGTCTGTGTCCGCGTTGCCATCGCCAGAGAACAAAGTACGATAATTCTTCGCTTTTAAGAAACATTTTAACGATGACAATTTAGTTAAAAAAAAAAAAAAAAAAAAAAACGGTCTCGGGAAAAGAAAATTATCAATTGAAATTTAAAAAAATGAACAACGTATAAACTCCAATGTCAGTTGACAATCACACCAAAGAAAAAAAAGAAACGAAATTATGAAAAAAAAAAAAAAAAAAAAAAATAAAACCTCCCAGACACAAACAAACGAAAGAAAAAAAATAAAAAATAAATAAAAATAAACAAAAAAAAAAACAAAAAAAAACAAAACAAATAATCATGACAAGACAATCAACATTAAGGTGATTATAGCAAAGAGCAATAGAGAAGATGAAAGGAGGAATTAAATAACAAAATAAACACGAATAAATGATTTGAAAATAACATTAATAAATAGAATTCCTTTTTTTCAGATCCAAATTCTCACATTAAGACGACAATATTGCAAATTGTCAGTTTCATCTTAATGCCGTGTCCATTCGTGTCGTGGGCGATCATCGCACTCCTCAAATTCAATTTTTTTTATTATATGCAAATTCTCATGTCTCTACACCTTTTGACATGACTTCTAAGAAATGACAGAAGTGTAGTTTGCTATTGGCTTCTCTAGGATTTTAAATTCAGAATAGATTTTCTCTCTTTTGAAAGCAGGTGGTCACGGTTCTCCACAGTTTCCATTTTCTTTGATTTTTGTAAATTATCGTGAATGATTGAGAAAAATAGTGGTGTGGTTTCTCCAAGTTTTGTAATTCAGAATAGTCTTTCTCTCTTTAGGACGTAGGTGATCATGGCTCTCCACTATTTCTTTTTCTTTATTATCTCTTAATTATCATGGCGTATTGAGAAGAAAAGTGGTATAGTTTGCCGTTGCTTTCTCCACGACTTGGAATCCAGAGTAATGTTTCTTCCTTCAGAAAGTAGGCGAACATGGCTACCTTTTCTTTGTTATCTATGTATATAGTAGAGGGGCTTCCCGTCCGTTGTGCAATTATGAATATCGACGAGGAACGAGGAATTGGAGAACCGAGTTCGTATTCGTGGCATTTACTTACTCTTGGGAAATGTATTAAACTATCTTTTCTCCCTCCAGCTATGGGTTAAATACTTATCTGTGAATTATCATGATTTATTGAGAAAAATAATAGTATGGTTTGTCGTTGCCTTCTCTACAGCTTGGAGCTCTAAATAGTCTTTCTCACTTCAGGACGTAGGCGATCACGACTCACCACTGTTTTTTTTTTCTTTTCTATCTCTAAATTGTCATGAAAGTGTGAAAGAGATAGGTTTCCGCTGCCTTTTCCACAATCTTCAAATTCAAATTCTTCTTTCTTCCTTATGCGATGACGGCTCTCTACAGTTTCTTTTTCTTTGTTATCTGTTACTTTTCATGGCTTTTAAAATCACATCCTCCAGGGAACCAGGTAGGTTCGATCCCTGCGTCAGATTAGTTTTCTCACCTCAGGATGTACGCGACAAAAGTCTCACATTCCGGTTTAATGGACAAACAGTATAGCTTCCGCTTCGCCAGGTCGACAGCTGATATGCTAACGACCATCACTGAATACATATACCAGGCTCTCGATAAGAACGGCGAATTTCTAGCTGTTACCCTGGATAGCTTCAAAGTGTTTGAGAGTGTCTGGCATGCTGGCCTTCTTCGCAAGCTTCTGGGCTATGGCATAAATGGACGCTTGTTCGATCTAATCAAATTGTTTCTATCAAAGCCTGTAATGAATGTCGTATTGAACGGGCATGCTTCCAGATCTTATCACGCAAACGTGGGTGAATCTCAAAGCTCTATCATAGGTCCAATCTTTTTTTTTAATCATATTCAATTGGAGTAGATAGATCTCATCCCTTGTTCCCTGTTTAGGATGTGCTTTCCGGCTTTCTCTTTTCCAATCTCTTCACTCTTACGTAGCCTCCTGCACATCAGTGGCGTTACCGCCTTGCTCGGGGTGATAGGATTAAAAAAAAATCACCCCGAGCAAGGCGGTAACGCCACTGATGTGCAGGAGGCTACGTAAGAGTGAAGAGATTGGAAAAGAGAAAACCGGAAACCACATCCTAAACAGGGGACAAGAGATGAGCCTCTTCACCTCTTCAATAGACGTGGGTGGAGTGTGAACGGGCGATAGTTTGGTCTATCCACTCCAACTGAAAAAAAGAAAAAAAGAAAAAAGAAAACGGAGCGAAAAGATTGGAAAAGAGAAAACTGGAAACCACATCCTAAACAGGGGACAAGGGATGAGCCTCTTCACCTCTTCAATAGACGTGGGTGGAGTGTGAACGGGCGATAGTTTGGTCTATCCACTCCAACTGAAAAAAAAAGAAAAAAGAAAAAAGAAAACGGAGCGAAAAGATTGGAAAAGAGAAAACTGGAAACCACATCCTAAACAGGGGACAAGGGATGAGCCTCTTCAACTCTTCAATAGACGTGGGTGGAGTGTGAACTGGGCGATAGTTTAGTCAGTGTGTTTCCTGATCTTCATCAATGATTTTCCTGAGGCAATCAGTTCACAAGTAGGCATCTGCGCTGATTGCACTACCATTTACTCTCGTCTCAATAAGAAATCTGCCAAGGTTGGCAAAGTAAATCTACTCATGATGAGGACCTATAATCTGTGGTAGACTGAGGCAAGAAATAGCTCGTAAATTTTAATGCTACCAAAACGAAGCTGCTCTCATTTAACCACCATAGACAAACTCTCTTACCTTCCGTCAGTATGGATCACGCTAGCGTCCAAAGAAAACAATACACTGCGCCTCCTCGGTCTCACACACTCAATCGATCTCGAATTGAATTAATACATTGAATCAGTAGCTACAGCAGAAAGGTTGGTTCACTGTGTTGGACAAGGAAGTTTTTCTCGTCAGAATTCATTTTGCACATATACAAATCTACCATTCGTCCGTGTATTTAATACTATTGCCATATCTGTTCGAGCGCTTATGCCATTAATCTCGGAGTTCTCGACAAAATCCAAAAGACGATCTCTAATGTAATCGATTCCGATCTGGCAAATCGACTTCAGTCACATTCGCACCGACGTAATGTGGTTTCCCTCTGGCTTTTCTACAAATATTTTCGCGGCTTCTGCTCCGTTGAGCTCATCTCTCTGGTGCTCCCTCTACATGAATTTACTAGGATGACTAGGTTGGCAACTAGGTCCCACCCTTTTATAATCAGAACAGTCAAACGTAACCGCCACTTCTACTCAACCAGCTACTTTTCCTGCACTTCCCGCCTGTGGAACTACCTTTCGTATAGTTGCTTCCCTGATTGTTACAATCTTGAAGAGTTCAAGTGCAACATCAATTGTCATCTTTTATCTTTTTGGTTCCCATCTGTCTTTAATTCTTTATCCGTTAATCCCCGTATATGGTTCTTCTTCCTTCTTGCTCACGAAACGCCCTGAGCACCAGTATTCCAATTTTCTCTTATCTTTACTCCGTCACCAACTGTATCTTAATCTTTTTTTTTAACTCTCCTCTCATGTAGCCCACCTGTACACCAGTGTCAGTACTGCTTTGATTGGCGGTCATATGATTATAAAAAAAAAAAGACGATACAAAAAATCTCTAGACTGAAGGGCCTTAATTAAAACGAATACCTCGGAAACATGGAAAGCAAGATGAGAACATTCTACCCCATATAAACGCTACGTCGTGGTGCAATGGTTAGAAAGCTTGTCTCGTTAGAACAGTTACAACTGTATAGTAAATTCGATCCAGACTGGGTGCCCCGCACTTTTGACCTTACGCCACATCTAATCTGCGCTTAGATAATCGCTTTGACATGGTGTAATGGTTTGCTAGCTTGTCTCAATCGATCAATTACGACTGAATATTGAGTTCGATGTTCACTGTTTGCCCCATTCTTTCGGCTTTCTACCACATGTAAGCTGCGCTCAGAAAATCACCATATATTTAATAAAGGCTTTGCTTGATAGTGTCAATTAGAGAATAAATTGCGATGACTTTACATTATCTCAAATGAAATTATACCCATGCACTTCTCAATCATTTTGAATTCAGTTTTGTTTTTCTGGCAAACCAGCTCTAGCCAAGCTATAGAGCCTAGTCTACCTTGCTATTTAATCCATAACTAGTTGACCAGATTGAAACATACTTGTCTCACACTTCTTTTCAATTTTTATATATTTATTGAATTCATTTTCTATCTTTATACAGGCAGTTTGCTCCCACTATGGGTACTGGATTATCTTAAAATCATTCCAAACTGTGTCAAGGCACCTAATTTTCGTTTAATGCAAAGGGAACACTTATACTTGGAATCAGAAAGAAGCAGCCGAGATTTTTTGGACACATAATGAGGCAAGAGTGCTTGGAAAATTGACACTCACGAGACGAGATATAGCTTACTAACCATCTAGTGTGAATGTAATATTCTAACCGTACCCAGTAAGGATCGAACTCTCTACTCAGTTTCAACTGATTTAGAGAAACAAGCTTGTTAGCCACTACTCAACGACGAAGTTCCCCGATCTTGTGTGAATGGATGACAGTGCAGAGTGTGAAATAGATGGTACAAATAGAGACGTTACTAAGGGCTACAAACGATAGGAAGTTGTGGAGAGCCATAGTGTTCATTTTTATGTTTCCCTGGGCAGATTTAGA